>CABHPR010157978.1:0-25904 GCA_902168415.1 Peromyscus melanophrys | reverse complement strand
CGAAGGGTGGAGGGAGGGAGCCAGTACTTACGCCATGTTTAACAGTTTTTGCAGCGTGGGCAGCTTTCTTTTTTGCATCGTAATGAGTAAGAATGTCAATAATTGCCATGAAGTACACCTCTTTTCTAGGGGAGTCTGGAAGGGAGGAGAGCAGAGGCTGTGGGACATGTGACAACACGCGGAAAAACACAAGTTACTCAGGGAGGGAGATGCAGTGAAGGAATGCAGAAACCACATCCCGGCTGGCTCCCCGTGCCAAGACAAACGCACCGGGAAGCCAGAACAGGGCAAGAAGGCTGCGATCTGCGGGCTTTCACTCTGTTTCCTAATCTGCGTTCCTTTAATGATAGTAGCTGTTTGGGTAAAGGAAAGTGCTATTCTTAGAGCTTTCTGTAAAACAAGTAGAATTAATTATGCTTATTAATCCCTTTCTACCACCAGACACTGTGCAAATTTCTCCTTGGATAGAGTATCAGAACTGAATAAAGGATTTTATGCCTCTATTATCATCTACTTTCTACAGATTCAGAAATACATTGTTTCAATTATAAACAGTAAGAAACATATATTCGATTATGTCCAACTTTCTTGCGTTTAAGGAATGGTTTTGGAGGGCAAAATATAGCAAAATACAACCCAAACCTGCTTGGCTGGTATGCCAAGTTAAAAAAGGGGGTGGGGGAGGATGGCACAAATTGCCTGTTTTATTATTTAAATGAGTAGTATATGTTTTACCCTATTAGTAAAATATTTTTTTGCCATGGACATGTAGCTAAAGTAGAAAGCCAACAACCAAACACCTAGACTCTGAGGATGGAGATGGGTCTGACTCTGGAGGGTCACACATCCCACCATGGGGATAGCAGAAGGGTTAGTGACTCCCATTGTGTGCACCAGGGCCTGCCTCTCCAGCCCTGAAAACACAGGCTATGTGGTGAAGAAGGCCACCTGAGGGGCACAGTGGGCTGCACATATTTGCCTCCCTCAGGACAGATCTGTGACACACTGGCTTTACTTAAAAGAGAGCCAAGCTGGTTTTTCCAGCCTATGTCCTGGGGCTTGAACCCAAGGCCTCACAGCTGCCAGACAGGTACTTCACCAGTGAGCTACAGCCACCGACCATCTTTCATTGTGAGGGAGGCTCCTGCTAAATTGCTCAGGCAGGCTTTGAACTTATGATCCTCCTGTCTTGGCCTCTGGGATAGATGAGGTTATGGGCCTATGCCACTGAGCTTGGCAAGAAAAAAAATTGCTTATGTAATTTGGGGTATCTAACCTTTCGACGCCGAGATATAACACTGTGATCTACAAATGTGTTGGACTACATTGCTGTAGATACCTGTCGGAATACACTGGACATATCTGTCGTATACATTACCTACAAATGTGTATGTGTGTTCTATATAAAAAATGGTAGGTCAGGTGGTGGTGGTGCACGCCTTTAATCCCAGTACTTGGGAGGCAGAGGCAGGAGGATCTCTGTGAGTTTGAGTCAGCCTGGTTTACAGAGTGAGTTCCAGGGCAGCCAGGGCAACACAGAGAAACCCTGTCTCAAAAACAACAAAAAAAATGGGTTGTAGCTTTCTTCCATCCTTTAACACCAGGAACTACTGTTCCCTTTAAACATGTATGACTGTCTAGTATCAATACGCTTGACTCAGTAGAAGGAGTCCTGCATGGCAGCACCCTTCTAACTAGGGTCAGAAACGCTGCTAGATCATGGTGCAAAAATCAAAACCACTTTATAGGCAGGAAGAGCCAATAGCGCCAAGCTTACTTTCATGGCATTTAATTGCATAAACATCAATGTTTGGATCAAACTCGCCAGGAGCCAAGGGTGGTGAGCTGTTGAGTGTATTTCCAGGACTGTCGGGTGGAGTCCCAATTGGGTGGGTGCCATCACTCTCCGCTTCCTCTTCCCCGTCGTTCTCCTCATACTCCACTTCCTCCTGCTCTGCTCGCTCCACATCGTGGATTCCCACCAGGAGGCTGTAGTCCATGAGTTTTAACTGTGCAAGGAACTGGAGCGGAAGGGGACAGGTCAGTTGCAACTTAACAACCGCTAAGATTCAAAGACTTTAGGATCAGAAGAGCACACATTGGGGGAGGCTCCGAGGGAGTGGGCGGCGAGAATGCAAAGGGTGAGCCTCTGTTGGGGTGCTGTTACTATCCTCCCGTGAGCCTCTGTTGGGGTGCTGTTACTATCCTCCTGTGAGCCTCTGCTCGGGTGCTGTTACTATCCTCCTTTGACCAATGGGGAAGTTGAGTCCAGGGATGCTGACAGACAGCTACTGCATCAGACCATGATTTAGTTACTCAGAGTCCACACTCCTAACTACATGGACATGAAATGTAAACTGGAAATATCAGAGCACAGCCAAGACTCAGTGTTCTGAAAAGACTCTAAAGGAGGATGACTACAGTTTTTATTTTAATATCATTTTTTATTAATTTTTTTGAGAATTTTATGAGGATTGCAGTTTTTAACAACGTGGTCAAATGTTGAACAGTCTGATTGCAACTGCAATTCACATCTCATAGAGTCGGGAGGTGGGTCTGTGAAAGTAAGGAAGGTCATTTAAGACGGCTGAGAGTAGTTTAACCTGTTTCTTGACCACGTGGCCTGGTAGAAGAGTTGGTCTCAGTACTCATAAAAATCATGAGGAAGGGACTGGCTTCAGGAGTTAACACAGGCTGGGGGTTGGGGGTGAGTCCATGATGGACTATGTGCTTGGCATGTACAAGGCCCTGGGTCCAAAACCCAGCACCAAAAAGAAAATTAAAATATATGCGCCTCCTTCATGTGGTTCCAACATTCTTAGGCAGTTTCCTCTCATTTCAGGCTAGTTCAGAGCTAGGGTTATTCCACCCCACCCCCAAATGCAAAGCTGGCTTCTGAGACTGGCATCTATTATGCAGAAGTCAAGGTACTCCTAAGAGCCTAAGCTGCTGTAGGGGGAAATCCCTGGGAGTAGGGGGGTGCTGGCTTATCCCAAGAATGAAGATTGGCTAATGGGGAGAACCAGGGAGTCCCCAGGTAGCTTCCAGCAGAGCTCCCAGGAGCCTTCTGGAAAGCACCCGGAAATCCAGCGTACTCCTAGCAGATAATTATCATGCTGTCTGTCACCAATATGCAAAAGCCCGTATGTCCCTACCAACCAGTAAGTGAATGCTATCACTGCTCTGGTGAGTACCACATTTCCCTCTGTACGCATTCAATGTCTGGCTGAAGATGATGTTAAGGTGCTCTGCTTCCCATGAGGTTCCAGGGGTACTGCCCCTCTCTGCTCCTTTCCAGACAAGGCTACAGTGTCTGGTGAGGCAAGACCCAGCTGTAGGTCTGGTCCCTCCCATCTGTCAAGTTCTTTGACTTTCCATGTTCTTTCTTCTCCCTTTCATTTTTCTTAATTAATTGGATACACACAGATACCTGATGGGCAAGGTTCTCATGGATCCACTGAAGTGTGGACGGCTTAACTGAGAGCTGACTGAGCAGCCCATCTGCTGGCTGGCTCTGCACAGAGTCCAGGCTGCAAAAGGTGGATGGCCACAACTCCTCGAGAATTCGCCATCACTCTTGCTGTGACAGAGAGCACTGGCTAGATTAGAGGAAGTGTACTTCCACACACAAAGGGCACGCCTGTGACATGGTAGGTCAGAAGGTTCTGGATGAAAATGAAACGGACCCAGTCTACACAATTTAAGTGGGAAGACAGGGATGAGTCGAGAGGAGAAGCATGTGGGAAGGCTCCTGACTCGCTAGCTCTTGTCTCCCACTAACTTTATTGCAAATCACTTTGGTGGGCGAGTGGAATACGCTGGACAGTAAAACCAAAACTCTGTGGGTAAAGGAGAGTCCCAACAAGAAATCATAGTATGAGCCCACAGGTAGAAAGAGAGGACAGGCTAGGGACCAGGGCTCCATTGTGGGACCGGTGCCATCATAGCCATCTACCTGCCTCTGCCTCCTGAGTGTGGGGATTTAGGCGTGTACCACCCACCATGCCTGGCTTAACTCACATATTTCTTTTAAAAATATATTTCAAAGTGCACAGACTCACAACTCCTCAGGTCCCTGCCTGCCTTTCTTTACAAGCCTTGTGCTGCTAGGCCTTTGGTTTATTTCTTTTTTCCTCTCACAAGATCCAATCTACTCTGATTCCTTTAGAATAATTTCCTCATTATGTCAAATACATGTATTTTAATTTTCTTTTTGGTGCTGGGTTTTGGACCCAGGGCCTATACATGCCAAGCACATAGTCCATCATGGACTCACCCCCCCGCCCCCAGCCTGTGTTAACTCCTGAAGCCAGTCCCTTCCTCATGATTTTTATGAGTACTGAGACCAACTCTTCTACCAGGCCACGTGGTCAAGAAACAGGTTAAACTACTCTCAGCCGTCTTAAATGACCTTCCTTACTTTCACAGACCCACCTCCCGACTCTATGAGATGTGAATTACAGTTGCAATCAGACTGTCCAACATTTGACCACATTGTTAAAAACTGCAATCCTCATAAAATTCTCAAAAAAATTAATAAAAAATGATATTAAAATAAAAACTGTAGTCATCCTCCTTTAGAGTCTTTTCAGAACACTGAGTCTTGGCTGTGCTCTGATATTTCCAGTTTACATTTCATGTCCGTGTAGTTAGGAGTGTGGACTCTGAGTAACTAAATCATGATCTGATGCAGTAGCTGTCTGTCAGCATCCCTGGACTCAACTTCCCCCTTGGTCAAAGGAGGATAGTAACAGCACCCAAGCAGACAAAGGTGTTTATGGCTGAAAAAAGGTAACTTTATGGGAAGGACTACATGCTCCGAAGATGCTGTTCATGTGGGTCCATGACATGAGAAGAGGAGAGGTGTACTCCAGACACAGATTTAAGCTGTGTGATGTAGTGAGCCTCAGTGCCACCGATTTCCTGTCAGAATCAGAGTTGACAAGAAGCAAGAAGAAAACAAAAGGGAGTTTCATTCTTTCCAAGATTCTTTTTTACAAATATGTACTAAATGTGTACATGAAAGCTATCTCGATCCTGCCTGGCATATATGAACAAAAGAGGATTTCTTTTGCAGGGAATAAAAAAAAATTAGAACAGATTTTCAAATGACAATTACTTCTTTTTTCAAAGAAAAACACAAACGACTTACTGAGTTAAAGTAAACTCTGATCTAATTTTTCCTGCAAGGTCTTGTTGTATGGACTTAGCTGACCTAGAACTCCCTCTGTAGACCAGGCTGGCCTTGAACTCACATGAACTCACTCTGGTTCTGAGTGCTGCAGTCAAAGGAGTGTGAGCCTGGCTTCCACTCATAAAGAGTTTACGGAAAGAAAATTAAAAAATGAAAACACACACACACACACACACACACACACACACACACACAGAGGCACCCATGTACACATGAACACGCAAACACACAAACACACACGCAGGCATGCCTACTTGAAATTTTAGCAGTCAGACCAGTTGTCGAAATTAGAAAACATGGAACTCATGAAAAAAAAAAAAACTAGATTAAATGCTAGTCTCGTTATCAAGGGCAGATGTCAAGTTGCTTCACTATAATTACCTGCCTGAAAATTTAATGACGCTTCTGCACGGTTTCCGAAGTAAAGACACTGTTACCAGCTATTGAGAAACATTTCAAATGAATGGACACTTTATGGTCTGGCTCCACTGCCGCCAAGCAGCTGTTTGTGTGTGAGAGCCACAAATACAGGATTAAACTGTCTAATCCTTCAATCAACGGCATTATTAAAGACAACAAAAGCATTGAGCATCCTCACAGAATCTGACCTTAAGCCTGAACTGCCCAGGTTACATTCTTCCTAGAGGCTTACTACCTCAGTGGTGTGCAGCCAAGAGAAAGAAAACAGAAAACAAGATTTTGGGGCAGGTCATAGATCATCCTAAGGGCTACTTACCGTAATTACTAAAACAATATTATTCTCAGGATCAGAGATTTCTTGATTAGGAAGTAAAAGTCCAAAAGAAAAGTGTTTCCTCTATGCTACAGTTCTTAACTCTCAGGTAGATCAAGTTGATTCTCAAGTAAAGAGGAAATACTTAACTAACATGTTTTTAAAGCAAGTACTGACAGCCAAGAAAAATGAATAGTTTATTATAAAAGATGGCAGAAAAAATGTTACGTGAGAAAAGCAAACACTTACCTTACTTAAACAAAAAACTACTCACTCTGCAAGTAACTAATCTACACATGTATACCATGGAGGTTAAAATAACAGAAAACGATGTACTTAAATGACCTAAAGGTAACCAAGAATAAACCTGGTCAGCCTGAGGGTCTTGAAGTGAAAAGAGCTGTTAGAAGATGAGGGCTCACACTCAGCCACTGCCCGGACCTCCATGAGGGATCAAATGCATGGCACTCATCTTGGCTGCAGTCACTCAAACTGTTTTTGTTTTAGTGAGACGAGAAAGAAAAACCTTTCCTCAAAGCCTTTCTCCAAGTAGTGGATCTTAGTGTGTAGGGAACAGTATTTCAAAGTAAAAAGAAAAGGGCACATGCATGAATAAAAGTAACAGCCAAAAGAAACCTAGTGAGCAACTGTCTACATTAAAATTCTCATTATACTGTCTTCTAACTCAACAAATTATAAGAAAATAAGCCCCTCCTCTATTTGCTTCTAGAAGAATGAAATAAGGAAGCCAAACAGGAAAGCTAAACAAAATGATAAAAATGGTAAGAAGGGTTTTTGTTTTTTTTTTTTTTTTCTTAAAGAAAACAGTATTAAGAACAAACCTCTTTCATAATAAGCTAAAAGCTCACTGGAACAATGGGCCCTACTTCTTGCCACCCTCACCGGGGGCCATGTACCCAAACTGCTCCATGCTGGTCCCTCGGCATGGCAAGGCTGGCTCTTGGGCCTCATGGTGTCAGCACAGCTGGGGGAAATAGTGAACTGAGATGAGGTGGTGGATACCAACATGGAGCCATGATTCAGAGGGAAAAGTGTCTGACTCCGAGTCACCAGTGTTTCTGTTTGATGTGCTCTGGTGTTGAAGAGATGCCAGTATCCCTGCCCTTCCCATGCTGGCTGCTGTGGGGAGGCCATCTTCACTACCAAAGGCAGGGGACAGCAGGGTTTCTGGTTTTTGTCATTTTGACTTGACACACTTCATCTTAAAACCAGACCTGCAAGACCGGGTCTATCTATTTATAGAATAGATAGAATACATGTGAGCCATGGCTAATGTAGAATACATACATTTCTGCCTTCAGTATAGATTTGAAAAGATGGCTTCACAGCCCCCAAAAGGCAGCAGAGTTGATGGTGATACAGTGGCAATATCCTTCCTCTTCGTTTTTCTTACCTCAACGTCCTTCTTCAGTTTTTCCAGGAATATCTTCTTGCTGTTGTCATCAATATAAATCTTTTGGCCCTCATTAATGAAGTCATTATCCTTTAAAGTTGGCAGCTCTTTGGCCTGGAACAAATGAGAAAAAGGAGGAAGAGCTTGAATAAAGCCTAAAAGCCATGTGTCCTCTCCAACCTGGACACCTAGGCAGGGGCAACGAAGTGTACGGTGGCTTGATATCATCAGGGGAACCAGTGGGCTGTGGCCACTGGAAGCATTCCTACTGAGAGTCAGGGTCTGGTACTCTCCCCATCTGTGACACTTCCAACACCATCCCCTGACACTCTTGGGTAGCCTAAACTGAACGCTGGTTACAAACTGCATGTTCTCTTGTCTCACAAATGCCCATCCATGAGCTGTGTGCATGCATGAGCTGTGTGCTTGGTAGTTGTTCCTCAAAGCCTTGTTACTCTCCACTGCATCAGGAGGCGACTTCCCACTAGATAACTCCAAAGAAATAATCTTGTAACAGGCAGTGGATTAAGCTGAGAAATTTTATCCTTTACAAGTAACCAGGAGAATGAGCAGGTGGGTAACGCACTTCTGTTCACCAATGCAAGAGGGCTGGAGAAACGCCAAGTGTGGGTTACAGCAGAGAAAAAGCGGTACTCTGTGCCAAGGCATACAGAACACAGGCATCCAGTTTTAAGATTATATGGATTGTACTTCATGCAATCTGCACTCTGGGAAAGTTCATAGGCCAAACCACCTCCTCCACCCCAATTCCTTTCTGCTAACCACAGCTTATTTCTTTCAGCTGCAAGGAATCCAATATAATACACTGCCCTTTTTGGCCTAAGGCTGAGCCCTGAATGGTCCTTTTTCAGACATCTCTTACCCTTCAATGTCTGAATGGTACATGTCTCCCTCTCACTTTATAGAGTATAAATGTATGCAGACCTACATCGACCAATTCAGATGCATACGTCTACATGTGTATCATGCATTTCTAAATTACTACATTACTAGCTTTGCCGATTTTGCTTCACTCTGAGAAGAGAACATTTTGGCCATTTTGTGACTGACATCGCCATCAACATAATTCTCCATAATAAAGGAGGTTTGGCAAGTCTCAGAAATTCAAGGGCTCTAATCAATAGCTAGTTCCCGAATTACTGTCACAGACAGGGACGCTGTGTGAATGGGTAAAACCTCCTGCTGTAAAGGAGTTTGTCATCTTGTACGGGAAGTAAGACAACATAGACCTGGGATGGATCCAGGTGACTGGATCAGAGAGCCGGGTGGTGGCAGTGGTGGCGCACGCCTTTAATCCCAGCACTTGGGAGGCAGAAGCAGGTGGATCTCTGTGAGTATGAGGCCAGCCTGGTCTACAGAGTAAGTTCCGGGACAGCCAGGATTGTTACACAGAGAAACCCTGTCTAGAAAAAAAACCAAACCAACAAAAAAGATTAGAGTGAGATGTGCTTTCATATACTTTCATGCTGAGTTAGAATCCATTTTTTGGGGGGAGAAGGAGGTATTAATAAAGATACTTTAATATAAGCTGAAGCAGAAGGGTTATGAAAAATAGAGGCACTCAGAAGTAGAACACACCCAAGAGTAAAAGTGTGGGTCTCTCAAAGAGGAGTTTCAGATGCACATTAAAAATAATGTAATAAATTAAAAAAAATGTAGTAAAAACCCTGAACATCTTCCTTCAGAAGACAGCACATTATTAATATTAATAGTCAGCATCACTTGTACTGGACTTAGAACTATAAACATATGGTATCTGTAAGAGAGAGAGAGGGAGGGAGGGAGGGAGGGAGGGAGGGAGAGAGAGAGAGAGAGAATATGTGTGGTGTTTGCATGTGCACACACACGTGTGTATGGGGGCCCCTCCTGTCTCCCCCCAACCTCCCCTAGAGCGCAGAGGTTACAGAAGCACACCACTGTGCCTGGCTTTTACATGGGTGCGAGGGATCTGAACTCGGGTTCGAGTGCTTGCTGGTACTTCACCCACTGGGGTATCATCCCAGCTCCCCAAATAGTGTTATGAGGTGAATGAAACACAAACCCTGAAGTTTAGCAAGCTTCCCTCGAGAGTAGTAAGAGGAAACACCCACTCCAATTTAAAAAAAAAATTGGGCCCCTGAGAAGCAGCCAGACACCCCCCCGCCCATGAAGTTCAGGAGTCCAGGACTGAGACTCTCCAGGTGGACAGTTTGAATGTTTGTGTGTAGTTATGCTTTGGGGTTAGGAGTGCGATCTGGAGAGTGTTAGAGGGATTAAGATATCCGCTTTGATTCTGTAACTTATTTCTATATGTAAGAAATTACTGGGGAAAGATGTTTTTGTTTTGTTTTTGTGGGAATTCAAGACATTTGAGGACTGAGGTGATATGCCACAGATCACGCAGTAAATTACACACTGGAGGTGTGTTTGTATCACAAGTCACATTAATGAAGATGAATGCCATTTCAAGCTCACCCCAGCAGAATTCCCTCATGTGCCAGGGAAAAGTCTAATCCTACCTCATAAAACTCTGGATACCCTGTACCGTATTACTAAGCTTGCTTGTGAATTTCACAGGCACTAAGGATGTATTTAGATTGGATCGAGTTCAAAAGAGGGCAACCAGATTGGTTAACGGACTTAAGGGCTTACTGGAAAGATCAAGAGACAAAGGCATGTCCTCAGCAGAGCAGCTGGGGGAGAGGAGTCCAATACTGGTGGGCAAACGACCCCCTCCTAGATGCTCTCCCTAGAACAGTGCCTAGGAATACACCTACATCCAGACCTTCTCAGTACAGTCAAACAAGCGCTGGATTCAAGATGTGGCAAACGCGTAAGCATGGCTAACGGCATCCGCAGAGAGACCCTCCTCCCCCAGCATCCAACACTCCTGTGTCTGTATCTGGCATCTGGATAAAATGAGTGAGCATGCTGGAAGATGTCCGGTCATGGGTTGATGCTCTGCACCTCCACCTCCATCCAGGGGATACAGATCAAAGCAGGTGGATCTGGACACAGCTGGACTGGGCTGGCTGCTAGGCTGATCTCAGCTCATCTAAATATTAGCTGTGTGTCTTGGGGCAAGTCACTCTTCCTGTGACTTGGCTTCTTTTTAAGTAGGATTAGCAGCAAGTAGAGGGCTGGTGTGAGGATTTCATGAGTCGCACACGTGGAAGGGGCGAAGCACGTGCACATGCATGCCTCATGGGGTTCCTGTGACTGGCTTGCCGTGTTTGCAGGCATGGCTTCTTCAGCAAAGCTGTCACTGAGAAATCCTGAGCAAAGTCATCTTCTTTTCTAAAAGACGTCACATTAACCATTGCCTCGATAGCCATGACTTGGTCCAGCTGCTCGGTCAACCCCAAACCGCTTCTTAAGCCGAGTAATGGGAAAATAACCACAGCTATGTAATACCGTTAGTGTGTGAACTAAAGGCAATGCACAGTGCTTCCCCACGAGAGCTCACTGAGTTTGTCTTCTCACCATGCCCCTCTTTTTTCCTGCCTGAGGTTTTAAAGGAATAGGCTCTTTTACCTCAGGCCATCCATAATATAAACATTTCAGGTTTCCTTTGTTGTCAGTTTTTGTCACTAGTCACATGTTGCACGTGGACTTACAATGCAGCCCTTTACCATGAAGGATCTGTTGGTAGGGCTGACAAATTCCGTGCATTGCCAAGTGTCATCGTCCAGAGCACATGGTGGCACAGGGCACACACTGGACAGCGGCAGCCATGGCGACACTGCCCGGTCGCTCTTACTGCCCTGCCTCAGTTCCACACACACACTTGTCCACCTCAACTCTGCCTCCCTGGCCAGAAAACCTGAGATCTGCAGCACAGGTTACCCAGCAGAAAACCCCAACTAATAATCTTAAAAAAACAAAACAAAAAACAAAAAACTCCCAGAAACTCATGTAAGAACAGAATGTGGCCCTATAATAAAAATTAGCTAAGTTACCTTCTTGGAGTAATTATTTAAATTTATGTAATATTTATTAAACCTATGGAATGAAATGTAATGCTTTTATACATGCAGCCAAAGACAGGAATTTGCTGATTCTTTTTTTTTTCTCACCTGTTACTTTTCCGTGGTTTGGGTGTTCTTGGTGAGTGTCTCATGGTAGTGTGTGACTTAGTGATTGCTATTTTGCTGACCTAAGGCAAAAGTCCATGCTTAGTGGCCAGAAAATATAACTGAAGTATAAGGGAGCTATAAATTGATTCATAGGAGGTGGTGAATTCACTGGCAACACTGAACTTGCTAGAAGCCATGGCCGGACAACATTTGTACAAACAGTGACAGTGTTCGGCTCCTCCTAAAGCCCAGCGTTCAACTCCCTCAGCAGGTCGGTGCTCTCCTCCAGGGAGGAGCAGACTAGGTAGCAATTTGACCAAGGTCAGGACGGGATACATAAGAGACAAAAAAAGTGAGAGTCTGCACCACATCAGGGTAGAGGTAAGTTTTTAATTAATTCTTATTCCCTGTGGCTCAGTAAGGGGGATAAAGGATCCTTTCGGGGGAGATTTAGTCAGACGCTTGAGACTTTACAATGTTCAGAACAGCACTCTCAATTTTGGCTGTGACCACAAGCCTCCGTGGATGGCTTAGGAGACAAGGTAGAGTGAGGGACACGCACCTGGGAAAGGTGACAGCCTCAGGGGAAGGAGACGAGAGGCGCCACATGCTTCCCAGGGGAACGGGGCATACACCAGGTAAAAGGCAAGGCCTTGAAAATTTGTTTCATATTACTTACCCCTTTACACTTAAAATAGAAAATTAGTGTAACTTTTTAACAGAATCTCAGAATATAAAACCAAAACTATAAGAAAAATCCTTTTTTAACCAATGTATTTTTTTCAGCAATGGTTTTTTTAACCAACATAATTTAATGAAAGTAATACTTTCAATTACACATGCATGTGCATGCACAGCTACTGTCATTTGTCCAGAGTTTGATGAGCAGTCCATTCTAAGGCTTATAAGATGAGAAATTATATGGGCTTTTGTGTTCAATTACAAAAATGGAGTTTTCTTTCAGAAGACAAGTTAAAAATTACCACAAAAAATTAAATTTGTCTCTACAGTCACAACTACAACTTTAAAACATACAGAATTCAAACTAAAACAACACTGGGTTTTATTTTCATTCTATATTTTATACAAAAACAAGCAACTGTACTACAAATGGCTATTAGCAATAGGAAAGTGAGGAACACGTTTCTTAAAACGAAAATGCCCAGAGCCCACAATTACATAACATGAGCCACGCTTTTGTTTCAGTCTGCATAAAAACATTACCTGGAAGACGAGTGCCTTGGTCACTTCAGTGTCTAATGCCAACAGGATTTGGTACCAGAAGGTTTTAATGCAGAGGATTATATGTATCACTGTACGGTGCGATTAAAGGACTTGTATTTTAGAATGAAATGAATTTTTGTTCGATGTGCTCACTTAGTAATCTACTTAAATGTGTTTTTCACTGTAAGCCTCAATGTCAAAGATGGCTACTTGGTGTGTCTTTGATGGCTGTTACCGGGACACTTCAAGCCAAACACACAACTTAAAAAACATGTAGTCATTACTGACCATGCCCGGGACTGCTTATGTTCCTAATTTACTTGTTATTCCAAGCTCACCTAAATGAAAATAAAATTGTGAAGCAGAATAAAATTCTGTGCTCATCATAAAAAAAAAAAAATCAGTCTACAAAGTAGGAAATTCCCTGGAACTATTCCTGTAAGAGAGAATGTAGGTGACCTTGCACTGGAGGCAGGATAAAAGCAGTTTGATGAAATAACATCACATGTATGGTATCAATTTTGGGTAACAAGAGACGCTAGAGATTTATAATAAAATCAGTTCCGCTTCCCCAAACAGCTAAGCCACAAATTTGATACATGAAAAGGCAAATTAGTGAATGTGGGTGAAGTTCACCAAGAAGAGGCCAAGATAACAGGTGCTTTCCCACAAGAGTACACGTAATGACCTTCCTCACCCACAGAAGCAGATGTTGACATGAGTACCTAGCTTGGGAAGTGGCCTTGTAGGCCCTTACTAGCTTCTAATTTCCACACTGAAAACAAGCAGAATGTACACATCTGTCACCAGCATCTGGACAGGGCAGTTTCATCATTTCACTTTGGAATCTGTTTATATGTGAAATATGGAAAGAAAATATACCTCAGCATACCCATGACATTGTGCTGTTATTAGAAGCAAAAAATTGGGTAAATTTTTTAACTGTCATACTGCTACTTAGAACTGTTAAGCTCTAGCTATGGGCTAGTTTCTCTAAGTAGCTTAAGATAACATGTAAAAAAGAAAATTTTATTGCTTAAAAATACTTTCACAGTGAGGTGGTGGTGGTGGTGGTGGTGGTGGTGCACACATTTAATATCAGCATTTGGGAGGCGGTGGCGGGTGGATCTCTGTGAGTCTGAGGTAAGCCTGGTCTACAAAGCAAGTTCCAGGACAGCCAGGGCTACATAGAGAAACTCTGTCTCAAAAAACCAAAACCCAAAAACAAACAAAAAAAACGCAAATCCAAACCAAACCAAACAAAACCCCCACCAAAAACAAAACAACAAAAACAACCAACCAACAAAAAAACCTTTTAAGTTTTAATGAATATTTTTTTTTTCCCGAGATAAGGTTTTTAGTTTTGTAGTTTTGGTGGCTGTCCTGGATCTCGCTCTGTAGATCAGGCTGGCCTTGAACTCACAGAGCTCCACCTGGCTCTGCCTCCCGAGTGCTGGGATTAAAGGCATGTGCCACCACCGCCTGGCAAATGAATATTAAATAGCCCTGTAAAAGGTCTTCCTCCATAAATAACAAGGTGGCCATTAAACAGTCTCCAAGGTCTACAAAATAGGACCTCAAAACAGGTTTGTTCCAGGACCTGGAGAGTTGGCTCAGTGGTAAAGATCACACATTGCTCTTCCAGAGGACTTGAGTTCAAATCCCAGCATCTACTCAGGTGGCTCACTACTGCCTGCAACTCCAGTTCTAGGGGGGGCACCTAACACCTTTGCAGGTATCTCTGCAGGTACCCACATCCATGTGCACAGAACCACACACACACAGAGACATATCTATATATACATATAATTAAAAATAATAAAAATTAAAATGAAAAGAATAATATTTATTAAAAAATAGGTTTGTTCCAATTTGGTTGAAAGATTCTATGACATGAATATATCTCTCCTGTTGGTGATAATGTAAGAAATGCTACAGACCGAAAACTCAAGAAGTTTCTCAAGTTCTCTTAATTCTATTTAACATGAACTTAGTAACGATCTTTACTTACTATTGTAAGAACTGCACATCTGCAGCAGGCTGTCTTCAAATCAGGCCACATACTACATGCGAGATCTCTTCTCTCTACCCTAACTTTAGCTAGAAGCAAGCTGGCTCCCGGGACTTCCCACATCTAATAGCAGAGCTCTGCGCATGCTTCTGAAGCGCGGCTGAGTTCTCTCCAGTGGAATGCAAGCTAGCCTACGGCAACCTCGACTTTACAGGGCAATGCATGTCAGAAATGCTGGACGATTTCAATGCTGCCATGTGTGCCAAATCTGGAAGATGCTCATGAAGACTCACTGCATGAGGTCCTCCGTTTTTCATACGCCAGGCTTACCAGTCAGGGAAAATTACAAGTAAATTAAAAAGTTGGAAATCCCTACTTGTAAGCAGGGGATCCAACTCAGCCACAGAGCACTTGCCTAGCATGCAAGAGACCCCTGGGTTTCATCTCCAGCATCACACACAACACAAACAAAACAACTCCACTTCCCAGAAAACCCTCGGGGTTTCCTCACATTCTCCCAAGGGGCGTGCTTAGACATGTGCTGATATAATGTCTCAGAACCTGTGTCCATCAATAGTATTAATCACTTTAAGCTTTTTGTAGAACAAGTATAATTTTGGCGAGTATTAAGTGCAGGACATTACGTGTGGTCTACTGGTGACCAATATTTCTAGAGAAAGCTCCAGAAAGGCTGCATTTAAAACCAGAGATTTCCACAAAACCCTGAAGCAAGAGAACCAATGGTCCAATCAATTTAAAAAACTATATATATGCATATATATATATATATGCAAAATGACCTATCGCTAAGCCTCCCAATTCCATCACTAGCATTTTCTTGCTTGGTCTTAAAGCTGGACTCCGATCCCTGACTCTCTGATGCCTTTGGTCTCCAACTCTATTTTATTTCTTCAGTCCGCAGGACTGACGTTCCTGCTATTGTCTTCAAGTTCTTCTGTCAGGGGGAAGAACTCAATGATAGAGTGCTTGCTTTGCATACATTAGGCCTTGGTTTTGCTTGCCAGTATTGCAGGGAAAAAGGGGGGGGGGAAAGGCCTGTGAAGTAACTGATGCTTCTGCTCTGAAGGGAAACTGCCCTGCCCTTTGGGTGTTCTTTATACCGCTAAAGAAGGAAACTGAGCTTCCACTTGGGGAGACGAGGGAAGACACAGAGTATGTTTAAAGTATTAGCTGTCTGGAGAGCTGAAAGTCCCCAATAATCTCCCCTAAGTTGACAGCACACCCAGAGTGGAAAGCCATGTTGGAGAAAGATTTCCTGAAGGGTACATGGCTGTGCTTTTTGTACCTCGCTCAGTGACCTGGCAACCTCCTTATCTTGCCTATAACTGCAAGGACTAGATCGGGATAGGTATTGATTAGAATGGGGGACCACTGAAAGACCTCAAAAGAAATGCTGAAAACTGATTTGGGAAAACAACTTGAGGTGGGAGGGCATTACTGATTAATTCCACGAAACCTTCAGCCAGCAAGAGGTACAATGTCGGAGAAGAGCCAGCAGCGGCCTCCTAATCACCAGTGCGATTCATGACACATAGGAATCAACAAGGAGGCTTTCTGTAGCCCATTGTCAACAATGACCATTGCCAACGTAGCTCTGTAAATGCCAATTGCGGGGCAGCTGCTTTCTCTCCAGTGGGTCCAGGGCAAAGGTGGTGTGTTAAAGGAATCTTCTTATTCTGACCCTCTGACTCCCATCCCAACAGGATTCACTTCACCCAAGAAAATTGGACCCAAGTTTGGAGGACCATGTGGACCGATGAGCAAAATGCGTATTTGTGTAAATCCCCGGGGACTTTCTCTCTCAAGAACACTGGCTTTTTAAAGAGTCAGGTCAAATCCCCTGGAGATCAAGTGAGTCCAGCTACGTTTTCTTTTACTCCCCCAGAGTCCCTGCTGTGGAGCTGGCTAGCAGGCAGCATGCTAAGACTGTCATTTGTAAAAAGCAGTCCGCTCAGCTATAATTAGTAATTTGATGTCACACTGGAATTGGAGCGCAGCTGTGAAAAGATCGACCACCAGGGAGATTCGCATTTCTCTGTCTCATTTAGAGGGGGTGAAACTGCTGGAGTCATGAATGGAAGATGCCCTTCCACTAAAAAGAAAAGAATTAGGGAATAAAACAAGTCACAGCAGCTGTCAGAATCTGACAATTTTTTTTAAAGGACTGTTCCCATAAAAAAAAAATTCTAGACATCTGTATATGCATGTTCTGATACTTGTTGCCATAAAAGTAATTCCATTATTGTTACAATGTAGGGACTTTATCTCCTCCAGTTCTAGCTCCATTATTATGCTAATGCAAATCACATTAATTATGTGTCAAGATGAAATCCAAGAGATGGGACTTGTCTGCACCTATATCACTAAACATTGAAAATGACAGTTTCAAAACTTGTCATCAACAAGTTAAAAGTATGGGAAATTAAATAATGACTCCAGTGAAGGAAGGCTGGAGAAGGGGAAGAGTTGAGCTCACTAATTAAGCTGTGCCAGTGGAGAGTGTGGAAAGGGCGCTCTGCATCCTAGCAATCATTCTGAACAGGACACTGGCACATGGCAACTACAGCCCCAGTTACTGGCTTTCCTTTCTAAAAGGCTAAAATACAGGGAAAAAAGCATTTTCAGCCTTCCCCAAGTATTTCAACCACAGGTACCAGTGATGACCCTGAAGGTGTTTGAGGTTTTATTCAGTACCCCCCCCAAAATGCTATGCTTTTAAAGAAGAGTTAAAACTATTCACTGATCATGGAAGGAGGGAAAACCAACAGCTGGGGGGCGGTGGGGGGCAGGGAAGGAAAGGAAAGCAGTTAAAAAATACCCTAAAAGCCCAATGCGTTGGATTAAAACTATAGCAATACATTCCATTATCTGAATGTAGCTGGGTATTTCTGGATGATCAGTAAACTTCCCGATAGCGGAGCCATCCTACCTCTCTGCAGCCACACTCTCCTGGGTGACTGTCAGTTCTGACTGCCTTTGCATCCCATACGTGCACGCTATTTCTCCCCCTTCTCAGTCAGAATCTGAACCGTACATGGTTGAAGTAGCCCTAGAAAGCGTCTGACCTCTGTGAGAAGAGCTGTCAGATCCCAGACCTCCAACACAGTGCCAAGCCCTGGGTTCTTCCTCAAGGCGAGAGTGTCAGCCACTGAACTGTTGGCAGGGCAGGAGTCACAAGACCAAGGACTGTCCGTGCGCCACATCAAACACTCGAAATCACGCATGACAAATGCTCAGACTCCTTAGGTGGAGAAGATATAAACGGATTGTTTGGCTAAAATAGTCCGAAGCCAGATCATTTACTTGATTACTTTAAAAAAAAAAGTTGAGACCCTGGGCGAATTGTTTTAGCCCATATTTAGCCTTCATGCCATGGTTTGGTTATGTAGTTTATTTTCTCCTTCATTTTCATGACTTCTGGGATTAAATTTTTATGTCCTTTAAGAAAGGGGCAGAAGACAGAATGACACTAGACACTGAGAAGGCAGCTATACACTGTAGTCAGACGCGTGAACTCCGGTGCTAGGGCCCCTGGGGCTCAACCTCTGACTCCAGCACTGTATGGCCTTAGGTAAGGTTCTGAATCGAAATAATCATTGCACTGTCAAGATAATATGGCCAGATGCGTGCTCAACCTGAGACAGTCTCCTGCATGCCAATACATTGATATCAGTATAGAAAAAAAAATCCCAGGGGGAAGAGAAGGTCTCTGCCTGTGCCGACAACCAGAAGCCTAGGTTTGGGGCTAGTTAAGAGGGGATAGACAGCCACAGACCCTGAGGACTAGGCCATTCTCTAACCCCTTTCGAGAGGTGGGGTTGGGGAGAGGGGGCCTGAAGCAGGCTGGCCCTGTAAGGGGGGTGGGGGAGGAAGAGCATGACCAAGCCCACAGCTGTGTGACAGTGCTCAGGGACCGCAGCTTCCGGGTCTCAGCTCTGCACATAGTTGGGCTCTGACCTCTTACACCACAAGCCCTGTGGGATCCCAAAATCTACCACCAGGAGCAACGTTGAAAGGAACATTGGCCCTTTACCCACAGCAGAGGTAAAAGACCATTCTAGCTGGGGGTTAAGGAAGATGATTTTGTGTTTAACCACATTCTGTATTCGAGTTTCTAATTACAGTAAAGGGGCTGAAGAGCTTTAGGGAGAAGGGCAGGAGAATTGTGGCTATTGCTGGTTTCTGGAAAGCATGTGGTCCTAGAGCACATCAGAGGAGACCAGGGACAGATGTTCTACATATCTAAGGAAGTGTCACAGTTATAAAGTGTCAGAGGCTAGTGACTTTCCCTTGTATACACCTGTTTGAAGATGAGCTCCAGTAACCATTGGCTACAAATGTCTGTCGTGGCCTTGGTTATTGCTGGAGCAGCCCTTGTAGATTGAGCCTGAAGATACCAAAACCAGTGTTGCCGGACTGGACTCCAGGGACTTCGCAACCAAAGGTGTGTGTGTGTGTGTGTGTGTGTGTGTGTGTGTGTGTGTGTGTGTGCGCCATGGAGTACAGATGTTACCTTGTCCATGTGTCCTTGCCTGGGCCACTCTGTGGCTAGGATGCAGGAATGTACGTGTGGCCCTTTAAATAATTACTTTCTCTCAATAATGTTCAAAGTCTCTATAATGTTCAGGCTCTGAAAGCATCTCATGTACTAAAAGCTAGATACTTGCTGTGCTTGACAGAGATGCTCACTCAGCAACCTGTAAATCAAGTCATTGTTGCTGGCTCTTAGCATCTTCAAGGTAGCATGGATGAAGTGTAAAAATACACACTCACTAGTGCACAGTAAAATCATCAAGGACAGCCACCATCTCCTTCCTCCACACTTCTTCACCACTGCAATATGGCTTCTGCTCCTACCCACCTTCTCTTGGGGCATCCTCTGCAGCTTGGCAAGATGCCTGCTTACCACAGATGCCCAATAGATATTTGAGTGAATGGTCCACACTCTTGCTCATCTGGCTGTGGCTGACTGTGGTAGGACTCTCTTCCCTGGTGACTGACTGACATACGTCTTTTCTACCCGACACTTTTCTTGGTGACTCCAATGCACTCCTGTCTGTGCTGACCATCTTCCTTCACCACGTGACCCCTGCTGAGTCTCATATGCCTGTTGGCGTCTCTGTTCGGATGCTACACTTGCACTTCGAAGTCTTTGCCTGCTGCTTCCTATTTCAGGGAGTGCAATGATCCTCTGGCCAAATCTGAAGTGTGGGGAGTTTACAGCCTCCCTCTAGACACTCCCTGTCCTGGTCACCTCCCACATTTCATCCAAATCAACAAATTCGCTCGATTTTTCCTGTCAAATCTCTGTGGTGTGGCTAGCCATCACCAGCCAAGCCCAGGCCTCACCTTGGGGTTACTGCACTGGTCTCCCAACTGGCCCAGGTTTCCCCATAGATTGCTCTCTCCCTGCAGCTGACCCACTAAGCGCCCACTCTGCAGCTTGCTCTCTCCCTGCAGCTGACCCACTAAGCGCCCACTCTGCAGCTTGCTGCTCTTCCTCTCAATCAATCCTTCCTTCATCTTTCACTTTTCTACAAATCACCTCCTCCAGGAAGCCTTTTCTTGTCTGGTCCCTTCCAGCCTGAGTTAGGCTCCTCGGCTACATATTCAAGCATCTGAGGGCTCCCTGGCAGCTGTGAGGTTCCTCACATGATAATACCATTTCCTACTGAACAGCATCCTATTCTACAGGATGTGGCTGAGTGACCCATTATTTTAGTCCCTGAAGCTGGGACAGTAACCATGAAAACACACACACACACACACACACACACACACACACACACACACACATACACACACCTAAACGAACACAGCAGAGTAGATGTGTGCAAATTCATAAAATTCAAATCAAAACAAAGTAATATTCTAAAAGAACTTAATAAAAAAATTTGAATTCTTGAGTCTAACTTTAAATGGGGTAGTAAAGAAAAGACCTTCTGAGGCTGGTGTGTGGAAATATGCGAGAGTCCAGGTGAGCCTTTTCCCTGTCCATCAATCTGATCAATGTGTCAGTCTGAGCTAGTTTAGAGCTACATGCAGGAAGGCGGTTTCCATATTCTTTTTTTTCATGTATTTTAATTTTGAAAAGAAATCACACATGAAACCATTTTTTTCTTCTTATCTCACCTAGAATGGCAGGTTTTTAAATTTATTTATCAGCCCAAATCTTATTCCCAGTCTAAATCAATATCTCAAATGTCTGACCATTCTCCTGTTCTTCTGTCACAACCCAACAGGTGTGAATGACCTCTCTGTTCACTAGTGCGCCGACCTGTTACCGTTCCCCTGTTCTTCTGTCACAACCCAACAGGTGTGAATGACCTCTCTGTTCACTAGTGCGCCGACCTGTTACCGCTGTTCAAGTCTTTCCAACATGTAATCACTTAATCCTAATTTTCCATGTCTCTTCCAAGTAATTCACTTTTAACAGAATTGGATCCAATTCTTCCTGTCTCCATCTACCAATCCGAACTAGTTACAGTCTCCAAACTGACTTAAAATGTGGATTTCTCAGGAAGACTTCTGCAAAGAATTCCAACTATAAACTTAGTTGTTCATGAGGAATTGTTTCCTGTTAACGTCTAATGTATTTTATAAAGCATAAATACATACACATGTTCAGTTTACAGTCGTCACTTGGAATTTTCACTAACATCTAACAAATTTCTCTTTCTGCTTTATCAATCCTACCTCAGCCCATATCTTATTTACCAATACTGAAATATTGTATTTTTAACTTTTAAAACTGAAAGGCCTCTTTATAATGTCCCCTACAGACTGACCCTTCAAGTCTGTAATTTTGTAAAAGAAAGCAAATGAGAGTCAAGTATTACTTGATTTACAATCAATCAAGACATACAAAGATGGTAGTTTTTTTCCTCCTTCATTTTAAAAAGCAAAACCAACTCCGATCTCATCTTGCCTCTGTGTACTCGAAAAGGAATTTGAAGCTCACCCAAGTCAATATGCAATGGTTGAGAAAATGAACAGTGGCAAAGAACATAGTCACATGTGACTAACTGGGTAAAGAGGCCTTGGGACCCCGGTTCCTCAACCCCTAGGACCCACATTCTGAGTTGGGAGGTTCCATCTCAGCTAAGTTTCCGGTACAGGCAGCTCTCTGTGACAGCAGGTTGCCTGTGACCCATGCCTGGCAAGTGCACACACAACCAGTAACTACAGCAGCATCCAGCCCCCGAGCGAGGAGGTGGAGGCATGCGTCCCCAGGCTGCAGGGGCTGCTGCCTGAGCTGGCGGCAGCAGCAGCAGGGGAATGGGAAGAACCACAGTGGGTAAGAGAAGAAAGAGCAGAAGCGTTGTACCAGCCAGCCACACTCCCTGGACAGCCATGGTGCCACACTCCCTGGACAGCCATGGTGCCACGCTCCCTGGACAGTCATGGTGCCACGCTCCCTGGACAGCCATGGTGCCACGCTCCCTGGACAGTCATGGTGCCACGCTCCCTGGACAGTCATGGTGCTTACCTTTTCTTTGTCACTAGCTTCCCTGGCCACCGTAGAGCCCTGAAACACAAAGAAATCGTCAGAATGGTCTTGTATGAAACGGACACAGTATGTAAGTGGTCCCAGGCAGAGCAGAGAAGAAACAAACCCAGCTCTGTTCTAGGTCCGCACTCGGCGTGTTCCCCTGGTCCCAACAGTAGCCCTCGCCTGGTCTGTGGCTCCCCCTGCAAGTGTTCTTGTCTACCGTCCACTCTCCTCCAACCCCATTCCTGTCATTTCTGTCAGACTTATCTCTGGTTCTTTACCCACCTGCTCGGAAGTCAGAAAACCTGGCATCACTTGGGCAATAACTTGCTAAGCACTGATCAAAGCTGCATCAGGTGCTGGAAACGGCTGGTTTCACTATTTTCAAAAGGGAGGAGGGCCATCAGCTGGCTGTGGCAAGAAAAGCATCAGACGCCCCTTTCCTGTATTGTGACCTCCAGATGTGGACCACCTTGCCTCTGACAGCCTTCTCTGTGTCACGTGTCCCTCTCCCCAGGGTTAGTTACTATGGGACAGTTCCACTGAGCCCGGCACATCCTCTGTGAGCACTTTCTCACTCCCTTTCCTTTGGAGATCCCTTCAAAGCCACAGGCTTCCCCACACCTCTTTTGTTCTAGGCCCTATGCTGAGCACAGGGGTACAAGGTGGAGGAAAACACAGGCCTTGATCTCCGCAGCACCTAGTCCGCTGCACCAGTTTTCAAAAGCCGTCTGTCAAAACTGTGTTAGCCAAAATGTCTGATGGGAGATGGGAAGTCCCCTCTGAGGTCCACAGGAGGCTTTAGGGGCAGTCAGTGTTCAAGCAGGGGAACTTTCCTCTGAGAGTAAGACTTTAATTCAAAAGATAAGCCGAGGAACACATAGACAAGTTGACTCTTACTTCAGCTTCCTAAATACGTGAATTCAGCAATCATGACTTAGTGTTTTGCCTTCATGACAGAGTCTGTGTTTACTGACAAGGGGCTGGAGAAGAACCACAGAGTTATGAATTTCTTTCCCCCCAGCACTAGACGCCTGAACTGCTACGGTCGAGTCCTGGATCATTAAAGTGGCCATTCATGAAGGGAAGCCATATATGACTGGAGCAAAGGAATTGGTTAGCTTCAGGAAGAAAAAAGAAAAAGTCTCCCTATCACCACCTGTCCACTGATGCGTGCACACTCAACTCCGCAGATGCAGGAACTGGCAGAAGGGGACCCTTTATTGGGGAGAGACCAAGAGCAGGCTTGAGCCCCCGCCCCATGCCAATCTTCCACTCCCTGGTACTTGGCATGCTCACCACTGGTGGGCATCAAGCCTGTGGTGAGTGGACTAGGGAAAACACTTGAAGTTTCTTGGGGACAAGTCAGAGGAGCACCAGGCAGAGGGGCCATTCCAGGAGCACAGGTGTGCTCAGACCTATGCACAGCATTTGTCCCTGACTGGGTCCTGTTTGTACCAGTGATGGTTATTCTTTTTTTTTTTTTAGGTTTATTTATATGTGTGTGACTGCTCTATCCGCATGTGTGCCAGAAGAGGGCATCAGAGCCCACTATAGATGGCTGTGAGCCACCATGTGGTTGCCAAGAATTGAACTCAGGACCTCTGGAAGAGCAGCCAGTGCTCTTAACTGCTGAGGCATCTCTCCAGCCCCCTGATAGTTATTCTTAATTGTCAATTTGTCACAATCTAGACTCACCTGGGAAAGGAGTCTTAACGAGGGACTGTTTAGATTAAGTTGGCCTGTGGGGATGTCTGGTGGGAGATTATCTTGATGATGTTGAGGCAGGAAGCCCTTCCTACCATGGGTGGCCCTATTCCCTAGGCAGCACCCCTCCATGGCTTTTTTTTATATCAGCTTCTGCCTCCAGGATCCTAACCTGTTTGAGTTCTTGTCCTGACTTCCTTCAATGATGGACCATGATCTGGAAGTGTAAGCCAAATAAACCCTTTCCTCCCCAACTTGCTTTCTGGTCACGGTGTTTTGTCACAGGAATAGAAACTCTGAGACAGGAGTTAGGGCCTTGAATTGGAATCATGAAATGACACCAAGGTTATGGTTTCCATGCACTCGAGGGCTCTGGCAAGAAAAGTGTTTCTGTTTTACAAGAAAAAGAGAGAGATGACATTGTGAAATGCTAAGGCACATTACAAGCACCGTATCCAATCTATAAAGGTAATTTACGCCTGGGCATGCTTACTTGAGGGTGGGGCTATCTTAGCCTTTCAAGGGGATGAACATTAAGTAGGACAAAAGGCTTGTCCTTAAGGAACTCATACACTAGCAGGATAGATGAGACCTCCAGTTCCTGTATGCTGTGCCTTATGCTGTATCCTATGTATGCACAGTGCATCCTCCAAGTGCAGATAAAGCTATCCCTGCTGCAATAAACCAGGAAACGGAGGCTCAAAGGTTCAGCAACCTGCACATAGCGGCTAACTTCATGAGGCTTCTGAGGCCACACTGGCTTTCTGAAGTGCGACAGTCAGAGCACCACCTAGAGCCCTGAAATTCTCAGTAGAGTGTGAGCACTTCCGCTCCATTCCTTCAGGAAAGAGCAGGTGTCAAAGGAGAGACCTGGGTGTGGATGGGATTCCCTAGAGGCAATTCCAGGGCAATAAAATGGCTTGAGTTGAGAGCTGGATGCAAGCCAGGGCAAGGCCGTGTGCAGGAAGTTCAGTCTGTCTGGAATTCAGAGGGTGGAAGCAGAGGCTCCATCCTTTCTTTTTTACTTACACTAGCATTCTCAAAGTGTGGCTCACATCCTGGGGTGCTCTCGGGGGCTTGCAAGGTCAAAACGGGTGCTTGTTTGTTTCGCCTTTTGAGACAGGAACTCATCTGTATTTAAAGGCTGGCTTGAAACTTGTTATGTAGCTCAGGCTGGCTTTGAACTTTGATCCCACTGCCTCGGCGTTCTGACTGCTGAGGCTACAGGTGTGTGACAGCACATCTGGCAGAATTGTTTTTATAATACTGAGACACTGATTGCCTCTTCACTCTCACTATTCACAAGGACATTGCAAACACAATAGTGGGCTTTGTCCTAACAAGCAGTTAAGATATCTGTCATGGAGATAACCTCAAATCCTTAGCATCCTTTAGGAAAGTCCTTGATGATGCAATGAAGGACCTTGACCCTGAAGCACACACCTTTCAGTACTGAAGAGGCGGCATGCAGACAGCATGTCTGTTTAAGCAATGAACGCCGCTCAGAAACAGTCTTCCGACAGGTGCAGTTAGGAACCCGCTACCTTCTTTTCCAGAAAACAACATCTTTATTTGAAAACTACAAATGAACTGTGTTTGTCCCGATCTGAGAAACTGAAAAACACTTGCTCGATAATGAATGAAATTGCAAGGCTCTGGATGAGCTGTGTTCCCTCATTTCTCAACATGACTGACAGGATTTGAGGTCAGTGATAAAGTGCCATCAAATGAAAACCAGACTTTTGAAAAACTATTTGTCCTCTGTTTCTCGTACAAGAAAGGCTTTCAATGTGACTGGTGGAGATGGTCACTTGACTTTTGATACTGTATAATTCAATATGCCGACACTGGGATACTATGTTAATTAAGAAATAAATATGTTGGGGCTGGAGAGATAGTTCAGCAGTTAATTGCAGCGGCTGCTCTTCCAGAGGACCCGTGTTCAATTCCCAGCACTCACATGGCAGCTCACAACTGTCTGTAACTCTAGTTCCAGGGGATCTGACACCTTCATATCAATGCACATTGAATA
>CABHPR010157976.1:0-19860 GCA_902168415.1 Peromyscus melanophrys | reverse complement strand
AAAAAAATAAAAAAAAGAAAATGAGCCCAGTAATATATACAGCTTTCTTTAATAAATCCAAGCAAATAGAAAAAAAAAAAAAAGAAAATGAAGTACATTTTCACAATGGAGTATATTTCACAATGGAGTAAAAAACTGAAATAATAAAATTCAAATGTAAATTGATAAAAATCAGAAGAAAAAAATCATTCTAAGTGATAGCCAGGGCCCCAAAAGACAAATATGGTATGTGTTCACTTATGTTTTGATATCAGATGTTAAGTCAACGACAACCAAACTAACAGTCCTTACAACCACAATTACTGGGATTACAATAAAGGACAAGAGAGGGCAGATAGATCTCCCTGGGAAAGTGAAATCGATTCGTAGTTATGGTTGAATGGAGGCCTGGAAAGTGTTGGTCAAGTGCAGAGTGGGAGGGGAGTGGGATACAGAGGAGGAATTGTGGGCAGAGTTTACAGTTTAAATTAAAGGCCATTTGAGTGGTACTATTGAAATATAATACAGTAGAAGCTTCCTAAAATACATACATAAAGGCAATCTAAATGAAATCACCAAATAAAGGAAACAGAGTCCCAACTGGCCATCTCTTGTCACTCAATGAAGCTTCCCATACTGGGATTGAGGTACATTTACTTGAATTGTTGGTCAAAGGGGTCCCAGGGAAAACCCCAAAGAATATAGGCTGTTGCCAAGACTTTATGCTTGCTGATGGCAAGGTCCCATGGCTGAAGACAACACCTATATTGGACATTAAGTTGACCTAATGCCTACATAGAGCATTCAACCCTAAATGCTAGCATCTTTTGCACAGGAAGTAACGCTGGAAACTACAAAAAGAGAAACTTAAACACTAAGCCAGCCACAAATTCTTGGATGTACAATGGTGTATTGCCTGCAAGATATGCTAAGGCAAAGGAGGTACAAAGTTTGTGAGACTAATCAACCAACATCTTATTTGACTTAAGGCCCACTCCACAAGATGGAACCCATACCAGACCCTGGGTTTCTAAGAATCTGAGACTGGATAGCCAAGGACCTAAGGTAAAATCATATAATGCTGGTGGGGTCATGAGAGCTGGAGAATAGGTACTGCACCTCACCTGGGAAGCACAGGAGAGCTGACCCTCTTGGTGGGAATGCAGGTGAACCAACCCAGAGGGCAAGACAGCTGGAGAGCTGACCCTATACCTCCTCATAGGCCATATGGTGGCATGGGTGAGAGAAAGATGCCCTCCCCCTCCTTGCTCCTTGCCACCTATTGTGGGCAGGACAGCTGGCTCCAGGGGACATGCGAACAGGAGAGCTGATCCTGCCCCTCACTGGCTGCAGCACACAGAAGAGCAGGTCCAGCATTTTACCTGGGGAGCACAATAGAGCTGACTCTGCTGGTAGAGGCTCAGGTAAGCCGTTCTTAGGGACTTGAAAGCAAGAGAGTAGCACCTGCCGCCTCCCTCATATGCCATGTGGTGGCAAGGGTTAGGGAAATATGCTCTCCATACCCCACCCATTGCCAATGGCAACAGGCAGGAGAGCCATCCTCGGCTGCAAGAGAACGGAATAGCTGGCCCTGTCCCTCACCAACTGCAGCATTTGTGAAAGCAGGCCATATACCTTGCCTGGCCCTGGTGGTGTGAATGTGGGAAAGCCTGACTGAAGGGCATGAGAGCTTCAGAACTGACCATGCAACTTACTGCCTGCTGCATTGGATGAGCTAGCTGGGACAGTGCTGGAGAACTTGGCCTGGTGGTGACAAGGAAGGAAAGCTGACCAACGCAGCTACCATCCAGGCTCAGAAATAGGGCTATGAATTGGCCCAACCCAACATCCAATTCCTATGTGAACTGCTGGAGCACATGAATGGGATGGATCTGCAGAATCAAAACTACAGGATCCCCGTGACACAGGACAAGAGGATATCCAGGAGGAGCCCCATTGAGGGCCCAGTATGGATAGGATAGCAGAAGCCAGAGGCCTCGAGCCAGACCAATGATCCATTGAAAGAACAGTTAAAAAAACTATGGATGGACTAAGGGGTATACGGTGTGATGCGCTGGGCCACACTACAGCTTCCATGCTGAACTTTCTTTTTTTTAGGCTACACTTTTAAATTTTGTTCTGTTTAGGGGGAGTCACAAGTGCAGAAGGGAGAGCCAGGAGGACAGGGAGAGGAGTGGGATCAGGATGTATAATGTAAAATCCACAAAGAATCAATAAAAAGTTAAAAAAATCAAATAATACTGGTCTAAAAAAGGTAAAAATAAAATGATTCATAACGACATTCTGCTATACTCTGTCCATGCATATCAGAGAAGCTTCCTCCTGCAGCAGGTGGGAACAAAAACAGAGATCCAGAGCCAGACTTTATGCAGCTAGTCAGAGACTTTGGAAAACTCATTCCTAAATGGGATGTCTCCATCAAATTCCTCCCCTTAGGGCTCAGAAAACCCTGGGGAGGAAGAGACAGAAAGAATAAAAGAAAAATGGAGGATTGCAGACAGCGGAAAGCAAGGCCACGCCGGGCGGTGGCGGCGCACGCCTTTAATCCCAGCACTCGGGAGGCAGAGCCACGTGGATCTCTGTGAGTTCGAGGCCAGCCTGGGCTACCAAGTGAGTTCCAGGAAAGGCGCAAAGCTACACAGAGAAAACCTGTCTCGAAAAACCAAAAAAAAAAAAAAAGAAATAAAGAAAGCAAGGCCATCTAATCAACATTATGAAAGCTCACATAAACTCACAGAGACTGACGTTGGTGCACGGAGTCTACTTGGGTCTGCACCACATTCTTTTCATAGACATTATGACTCAGTTTAGTGTTTTTCTGGGATTCCTGGGTGTAGGAATGAGTGTGTCTCTGATTCTTGGGCCTTCTCTTGGGCTCTTTTCCTTCTGTTAGTTTTGTATAACTCTGATGTGCTAGGTTTTATTTTATTTTATTATACTTTATTTTATTATCACTTAGAATCCTATTGGCTTTTCTAATGAGTAAATGGAAGTGGATTTAGATGGGAGGGGAGGTTGGTATAAAGTGGGAGGAACAGAGAAAGGGAAACCACAATCCTGATATATTATGTGAAAAAAATCTATTTTAAATAAAACGAATAAAAAAAGAAAAAAATATTATTACTTTAAAAGAGACAGCACATACTTAATTCTGGAATATGTGATTTTGTATTACCTATACATGTCAGACACCATGGTAGGAACTGGATATAATGCGGTGAGCAAAAGAAATATGCTTCCTACCATGGTATAATTTGCACATTAATGTGGATATTAAAATGGAGATTGTTTTAAAATTACATAAATATGTGATAAACTTGGCTAGAAAAACAAAAATATTTGGCAGAGACTCTTTGAGTTTTACCCAGGTTCCCTGGAGCTTACCTCTCCATCTTTCTGTTGGATTCTTCCCTCCAAATTAACCTTTCAATATGAAGTGGCGGAAAACTGAATTCTAAAATTTCTGTCCACATTGCCCTCTAAATTATGAGTTGGCTAGTTGGTGTGAATGATAATTGATAACATACTCTTTTGATATCTATCATCATGTATGTCTTGTTGAACCCAGTTTTTTCTCTAGTTACAATATATCCCACCCCCAATACCATTCCACTAAGTATTCAAATCCCAACAAAAACCTGGATGTCTTATTTCCAATATTCTGACTCACCAAATTCTTCATTTCACTGTATGTGAATCTCTTTAATGCGGTGGCACAGGCCAACAACCTGGGAAGCATCCTGATTGCTCTTTCAGGAACTCTAATACAGAAGATATCCCCTTTCACAGTAGATTCTATCTCTGATCGCTTGTCACCAATTCTACTGTTGGTATCCTTGTCCAAGTCACCATTGCTGCTTTTCTGACTCTAGCCTGGGTTTGTTTACCTAATTATGATTCAGAATTCATCTCTTTCATGTGTATTGGACATAAATCAATCTGAACTATCCAAATATCCATTTCATAGTACAGATTGAATTGTGTCTCTTCACTGCTTACATTTCTCCAATCCTCTGCTCTACAAGATGTCAGAAATTTTACTATATTATAAAATGCCCCATCTGCTTGTCACAGCAGTCTTCGCAGGGCTCCTTTCCCAGGACACTTCCTCCAGATGACTAATGGCCTGCTTCATTCATGCTTGTTCTCATCATTGAGCAGAGGCTACCTTTTAGCAGCACTAGTTTAATTTCCTTTAGAAGAAAAAATGTTTATTCTTATTTCTATTACTAATAATAAGGTCTCTCTCTCTCTCTCTCTCTCTCTATATATATATATATATATATATATGTAGTCATTATGTATTTAGTACATTCAATCTCACACACACACTCACAGAGATGGAGAGAGAGAAAGGAGGTGGCTTTCCATGTTTCTTCAATGTTAATGTCAATTTCCATATCTCACTACAATTAGACATTATTTTTCTCAAGAAAACTATTGAATTTGACTTCTTTTTCAAATTTGATTACTTTTTAAAAGACAACATTATTTTCCTAAATTTATACAAGATTCTAGAATCATGCCACAGAAAATATTTCAACTGTAACTTTTAAAGAAAATTGCTTTATAATTTTGTCACCTATATTGGGATTATGGGTTAATTTCTATACATTCATGCTGGAATATCTTCTTAATCTATATTATGTTTGGGTCAGACAAGTAACACAGTTGTTAAAAATTTCTTCAATTCTTACGACATGAAAAGGAAATGTTTATTAAACTGATTAATGGCTCTTAGTCAATAAAAAAGGGAATATATTTCTAACTATTTATATTAATATAAATAATAATATTTTCAACTTCTTCAGTTTATGTTTTTGTTTTATGGGGAGAGATATGTAATTTATTATTCATGCAACATAAAACTTAAGATAAAACTATTGATCAAACTGAAATATATCATCTCAATTTCTCTAAAATCAGGTATTATTCCTTTTTGAATTTCTTGGAGTATAGTATAATTATCACATTTCCCCCTTTCCTCTCCTCATTCCAAACCATCTTATATACCCATACCCACTCTCCTTCTAATGTATATCATCTTTTTTCACTAATTGTTACAGCATGGCTATATATGTATATGAATATATATCCTACATATATCCTATTCTGTCTGTATATTGTTATTTGTATCTATGCATTCATGGCTGAGTGTTTGGCACTGGAAAACCAAAAGGCCTCATGGGCCTTTTTCATCCACTTTGGCATGTCTGTTGAAGATGCCATGCACTTACAAACAGAGCTCAGAGATTCCTGAGCTGAAACTCATCTGAATTTCCCCTTCCTGATGACTACCTTTCATGGTACCAGAAGGCACCATACAAGCTTCTAAATGAGGGAGAAAGGTATAATACTTAACCAGCTATGATACCTATGAATCACATCGATAACCAGCATGTCACAGTAATTCAAAAGAATTCAGAAGTAGAATATATACCTTAGTGATAACCAACAGCTGCTCTAATTGGATTTACATACCTCTCAACCTGAGAGGCACCATGCTCAATACTTAAAACCTAGGTAAGTACTCATCACTATTGAAGACATAGTTATTGAAGGAGAATCTGCAAACATATGATTTATTAAACCAGCACAATCCCTGATAACACTCTATAAACAGTTGTCCATATAACCACAGATAAATAATTATTCACATTTGATCAAGGAAAGTTCTCTTTACAAAAGATGGAGTCCTCTACAAAAAACTAACCTAGTCAAAATGCATAGCTGTGGAGCCCAGTCCCAGTGGATTCATCTACAAAACTCTTTCTAAGCCCTAAGACACAGGGAACACTGAGGAAACAATCGTGGAAAATTTCTAAAAGCCAGAGGATCAGGGACTTTGCTATGAGATTGTGTATCCTAGTGACATCAGAAATTCCACACAAGGCTGGGAGGTGGTGATGCATGCCTTAATCCTAGCACTCTGGGTGCAGAGGCAAGCAGATGTCTGTGAGTTCAAGGCCAGCTTGACCTTTAGAGTGAAATCCAGGACAGCCTCCAAAGCTTCACATAAAGTCGTACCAACACTGATTTCCATGCATGAGCTGATGAGGGATGACACCAATAGACAAGCCAAGCACCACATTGTACTTTCGACCATTATGGATTAATTCTTTTGATTTGTAAGTGAACAAATAAACTTTTCCTTAGAGTTTTCAGTTTTTTATTGCATGAATCTTCTGTAACCAATATCCACTTTCTTCTCTTGATATTATGTTTATATAAACATATGTGCTGTTATTGCTCTCCTTGATGCTGAGGTAGGTAATTTTCTAATAATATGTGAATGAATATTAGGCTCTCTCATGATCCCATTTCAGTTTGATGTACATGCAGCTCCTCACTCATCAGCAGGTGTCTAATCTATCTTTCTCCTCTCACGATTGGGATCCATCTGGATAGAGAATCTGTAAACTGACAAAGTAGGAATAAAAGATAGTGGTTTGTAAAACCTTACTGACGAATACAGTTTAGGGAGAATTTTTATGTAATACAGATATTGTTGTCTTTCTTTATTTGTATGTATTAATTAAATATTTTACCCCTCAAAGCATACAGCAAAAGGAAAGGAGGAATCAAGGAGGACCTGTGACCACAGACAATTTAAATACAAATGGTACCAGATAAATGGAAGAGTTTCAACTGTGTTCTTGATGGCTCAATATTTGTAAAACACACAATGTACTATTCTTTATCTGACTCTTTTTCTTCATTTTAGCATAAAAACACTATAATAAATTGCTCTATATCTGACGAAGTGAATGGGATCCATTACTGGAGCAAATGTCTTTCTCTCTTCCTCCTATTATTGACAAGACACAGATCTCTTGCCTTCATAGATTTTACATATATAAGTTCTGAAGAAGCCAGTTGTGTATAATTCCAAAAGTTAAAAGATCTGAGGTGCAGGTAGGTGTTGGAACATTTAGAGCTATCAAGGGGTGGTTAATTGAATATGACTTCCTAAGAGACTAGAGAAATAAGAATCTGCAAAGGAACATCTTTATACAAATAAGGATGTTATGTATCTGGCAACCACACTAATTTAAATTCAAGCTTTATGCCAAGTCAGACCTGAACTGGTTTTTTGCACCTTCATTTGGCTGACTAGCAATGTTGCCAGATCTTCAGAGAGAGGGAATCTCTGACATCACAACAACAAACACCCAGATGATCCCTTTAGTCTCTTCTCTAATAGGAATGTACTAGTAATATGCTGATACACCATAATACAAGGAGATTCCTAACATGTGGTTCTTCTCTGAGGTAACATGAATGGCCTATGTAACACTGGTCACTTAAACAGAAGTCTGTGTCTGCTTCCCAGTTACCTTTGCTTCCTTATGCAAGAAACTACCACGATAGCCTTCAAAGATGAATTCATTTGTTATCAAACGTAGAACAGATACCAAGAAATATGAGTATTCAGAATTTTTGCTCTGTTTTCAGAAGAATGGCCACTGGACATCTTTCACAGTGCTGCCAAGATGTGAGACTCCTGGGTAGAGATAAAATCATTTATGACTCAGAATGCTTTCAAATAAACCTAACCTCTCCATGGATAGACAGAGTATCTTTAGTGTATTTCTTAAAAAAAATAAGTGTTTTCAGACTTGATGTGTATCTTTTAATCTTTTTTCCTACACAAATATCCTGTGAACGGTAGCCGATATGACACATCCAGAAGAAAAACATGGAGAAATATATCCCAATTATACACATTCTTCATTTGCATGCAATTTAACTACTAATTAATTTCTCTGTGTATATACCTTCTATCAAGTAGCCAGACAATGAATACTCTGATTGACAGGATCTAGGACCAAATCAGGTCACTGTGTCTTATGCTGTATTTAACTAATGCTTCAATCAAAGGGGTCACAAACAGAAAAACAAAGAGAGTCTGCACTATTGACTCATCCTTGTGTCCCATCATTCCAACTGAACAAACTCTGCAAAGCCATAGTGTCTGCTGCAGAAAGCCGGGAAGCACCATCCACAAGCCACTGCATTGCCTTCTCTACCTGACTGAAGGTATTAATTCAATTACAGTGGCAAACACTACAGATTGTCCCAGTTCTACCACAGAATGCAAGTAAGACCTCTTAGCCTGTTCAGCCTAACCTGGTGAACTTCACAACACCTATGATGCTTTCTCCAACATGAGAAGGAGTCTAAGACAAACCCAAAGGTGCAAGTGACCATTCCAAGTCCAAGTAAGAAAAACAATTTCTTCAACACAAGCCATTGCTGGGAAGAAAGGGTTATTTAGAACTATGGGGAATCCCACAAGGGTGAATCAATTCTTCAATTATGACATGTCTAAGATACTGGTTACTTAGATTTGACATGGATAAAGAATGTTGGGGTGGCACTCTTCAAAGTGCTCCTCCAGAAATACAGGCTATAATTTATTAGATTTATTGGAGCCCTGGGATCTGAGAGGTGGCAATTGAAAGGAAATAAATAGAATCACTTTTAACCTCGTCCCAACAGGTCAAACTTAGGGAATGATTTAGTAGTTGTTCAACTGTCACATTCTTATAGATTTAAACATTTTTATCCCCAAATTAATTAAAATAGTTGAATATTTTAAAACTTGAATACAACTGAAGTGTGAAAAATATTTTTATGTCTCTTTAACACATAAAATTTGCATCAGACTATCACAGATTCACATATGAATTAATCTGTTTGAAAGTCATATTTTAAAATTAACATAAATACTCATTTTTCTACATATATCAAGGAGTAATTAAAATGACAGCTTGGGCAATATTAGAACTCTGATTTAATTGAGGGCTGTTTGGCTGATTACAAACAGTGCATTCATTTAAAAAACTGAAATTCAAATTAGCGTTGGCTTCCTATCAAAATCAGTAATTAAGAAAGTTGTCAAAGTCAATCCTATTATTCATCTTGATAACGAAATTATTTAAACTTCAAACACAAATGTTCTATTAACGTGGAGTGCAATTGTTGTGAACATTGCTTCCAGGGACATATAAATAAACATATTGCCCCAGCTCTATTATCCACCTAAACTCTTATATGCAGATTCTTGGAATTAAGAATTTGGGAAGCTTTTATGTAAAATTAAGAAGCAGATTATTTTGTGAATATTTAACTTTTTTGATTATGTGTGATGTGTGTGCAAATATAGTAACACATGTTTTTGTGAAGGTGATAAAAAAGCAAACATAGACACCTTTTAAAACGTTAAAAGTTTATGACTTTTCACCTATATTATATCCATTAAATTGTTTGAATTTTGATAAAACATACATTTTCCTAGGAAGTTTTTCTTTTTCTTTTAATGTATCTAATTCCTTCCTCTAGTCTTTTCCCATCGAACACTTTTTACCCCCGTGTCTCTAGTTTGGTTTCGGTTTCTGTAATACACATCATGGCAAAAAGAAACCCGGAGGAAGAAATGGATTATTTGATTTACAGATGATAGTCCATCATTGAGGGAAGCCAAGGCAGGAACTCGTGATAGGAGCTTGAAGTCGTAACCAGGGAGGGATGCTGCTGCTGGTGGGCATCCTTTTCATTCACAATGATGCAATGAAATTCCTTACATACCCTAGTACTCCCTTCCCACACGTGGCACAACACATCCTGGGCCTGGGTCCTTCTGCACTAATTAGCAATTAAGAAAATGGCCCACAGATGTGGTCACAGGCCTGTCTGAGGGAGGCAGGTCCTCCATTGTGATTCTCTATGTTCACTTATGTTTACATTTGTGTCAAGCTGTGTTCACAGCCATCACCGAGCCACCACTGCTCCCTAAAGCCAGTGCCGCCTCTCGCTTGCAGAGCTCCAGCCCAAGGAGAAGGGAGGTAAGTAAGGAGGTGCCCATACCATGTCTCGTACAAAGCAGACTGCCCGCAAATCCACCGGTGGTAAAAGCACCCAGGAAACAACTGGTTACTAAAGCCGCTCGCAAGAGTGCGCCCTCTACTGGAGGGGTGAAGAAACCTCATCGTTACAGGCCTGGTACTGTGGCACTCTGTGAAATCAGACGTTATCAGAAGTCCACTGAACTTCTGATTCACAAGCTCCCCTTCCAGCGTCTGGTGCGAGAAATTGCTCAGGACTTCAAAACAGATCTGCGCTTCCAGAGTGCAGCTATTGGTGCTTTGCAGGAGGCAAGTGAGGCCTATCTGGTTGGCCTTTTTGAAGACACCAACCTGTGTGCTATCCATGCCAAACGTGTAACAATTATGCCAAAAGATATGCAGCTAGCACACCGCATACGCGGAGAACGTGCTTAAGATTCCACTATGAGGGAAACATTTCATTCTCAAAAATTTTTTTCCTCTTCTTCCTGTTATCAGTAGTTCTGAATGTTAGATATTTTTTCCATGGGGTCAAAAGGTACCTAAGTATATGACTGCGAGTGGAAAAATAGGGGACAGAAATCAGGTATTGGCAGTTTTTCCATTTTCATTTGTGTGCGAATTTTTAATATAAATGCAAGATGTAAAGCATTAATGCAAGCAAAATGTTTCAGTGAACACATTTCAACACTTCAACTTCATAACAATTAAAAATAAACCTGTTAAAATTTTCTGGACAATGCCAGCATTTGGATTTTTTTTTTAAATAAGTAAATTTCTTATTGAAGGTAACTAAATGGTGTTTGTAGCATTTTTTATCATACAGTGGGTTCCATCCATTCACTATACTTTTCTAACTGAGTTATCCTACATGCAAGTACATGTTTTTAATGTTGTCCGTCTTCTGTGCTGTTCCTGTAAGTTTGCTATTAAAATACATTACACTAAAAAAAAAAAAAAAATGGCCCACAGACATGGTCACAGGCCTGTCTGAGGGAGGCAGGTCCTCCATTGTGATTCTCTATGTTCACTTATGTTTACATTTGTGTCGTTATTCTGTTTTTTTTTAACTGCAGAGACACTGATTGAATTTTCTAAAATGTATATGAGCATAACTATGGGGTATTGATATATTGATATCTGGTTTCTTTCACTTACTCTAATTTCTTTGAGATTCATCCATGTTGTGGTTTGGGTCAGTAATTATTTTGTTGCTGAGAAGTGTTCTACTTTAGCTTCTAAACACAATTTGTTGATCAATTCACTCTTTGTTGGGTCTTTAGGCTGACTGGAGGTTTTTACTACAAATACACGTCTTGTGAACATGTATGGTGAGATGAAAGTCTTGGTGTGGATATAAGCTTTTGTTTGTCTTGAATTAATCCTTGCAGGAGAAGTGCCTGGATCACACCTTTGGTGGGTCTGTGCTTGTATATCATAAAAGATACAATAATAGATTTTCATTCCTCATTCTGTTCACTTCTGTACTGATCATCATACATTTTACTTTTCTGCCTTTATGAATTCAAGACTAAATTGTATTTTGTTGAAGAAGTTATTTTTACCTGACATAAAATATACATAAATATATACACAGTACTTACACACACACACACACACACACACACACACACACACACACACACATACACATCAAAGGTCCCCTCCATAAGTTTTTATATAGTTACAAAACCTTGGTGTTGTTGTTCATGTGAAATACTACTTAAGTATATATAGAGTTCTAGGCTGATTTGTTTTAACTTCTGCTAAGGCTTTTATCCATTGAATGCATGTCTGTCTCTGATGAATGACCTCTCTTTATTTTGGTCTTTTGCATACCACATACCATTTTTGTGGTTTTCGTGTTTTCCCTGCATTATGAGTTCAAGTATTTCTCATGTAATTCACACTCTCAGCACCTAAAATTGACCCTCTATTGAGTGGCAGATTTTTAAATCAATAATATGGTTAAAAGAGGTAGTTAGTCATATTGGGCCCCAATCCAATATGACTGAAAGCCTAATAAAGTAAATCTGGACATGGATAGTCACAAAGGAAAGAGAGATGGGTACACAGAGATGGCGTTCATCTCTCAGTTAAGATGAAAGACTAGGACATGCAATACCCTGTGTTGATACTTGCTCTTGAGATGTGGCCTCTAGGTTTGTGGGGCTTTGTTTTGCATGCCCTAGGAATATAAGCTATCCATGATTAATATTTATATATTTTCCTCTTGAATTGTAAGGATTTCTTTTGAGGGGAGTAGGTGAAATGTCCTTCATTATCTTTTCCATGGTGATTTTGGTTTCTTTGCTTTACACTTATCCATTTATATATATATATATATATATATATATATATATATATATATATAATTTCTGTTCGTTGATTTTTTAAAAATGTTGTCTTTCTTCCTTTGTGTGTCTACTACAATGACTCCAAATACATATATTTCTTTCTTTTTCCAATCCTATAATTCAATGGCAATCCAATTATTTACTCTTAAGTCTTTTGGTCTTATATTGCTATGGTTCCAAGTTATTTCTTCCTGCTTTAAATATTCATAGGGTGTGTGCTACCACTGCCTGACTTTTGTGTTAATGGCTTTTGTGTTAATGGCTTGCTATTTCCTCTGATCTCTAGGCAAACTTTATTTATTAACATACAAATAAAATATCACCACATTTCAGCAAAAATAAAATATCACCACAGGTCTGAGCCTTCTCTTTGCCATGAAGATATTCTGTGGAGAGTTGTTAGTATTCAAAACAAACAGCCAGCAAGTAGTAGCCCAGTGGAAGAGCTATTGGCTACCAATCAGCTATGCATGACACTATTGCCCCGTTAGGGTTACTGTTCCATGCTGATCATTGTTTTGCTTCATGGGTATCCATAGCTGGGTAGGACTATTGATTTCTTCTCTCCATTTGGAAGTTTTAATGGTACCTTTTGGTGCCATGAAAGCTACTCCTCAGAGATCATGGAAGAAAATCTACAACTTTACTTCATTAAACTAACATAATCCCTAATTACATTCTAAATATTTGTCTTTATAGCGCAGAAAAGTATAGTCCTCACCCCTCATCAAGGAAACTTGTCTTTGCAATAGATGAAGACCATTACAGAAAGCCATCACAAATCAAAAAGCAAATTTATGAAGCCCAGACCCAATGGAAACATCTACAATACCACTCCTGAACTCATGGCTTAAGGATCATTTCAGAAAGAGAAGAAAGCTTGCTAGAGCCTGAGGATTAAAAAGTTTGATGTGAGTTTGTATCTCCTAGGAGTGTCTAATGCTACACCCATAATGTCTTACCAATGTGATAGCTTAAACATAAGCTGCCAACAAGGCCTCAACCCTACACAAAGAACTAAGGAATGTTTAGAGTGGGAAAAATAATATGTCCCAGGAAAGAGCACAGGCACACATATTAGTTATTAAGTAAAACATTACATAAAAGTAACATTGTATAGTACAGTCTAAGCAGGTTATATTTAGGGACACACACACACATACACACACACACACACACACACACACACACACACACATATATATATAAACATATATGAATGCAACAACAATTATGAAAAATGTCCATTAACTCTTGAAAGAGATCAGGGAAGTGTATATGGGAGGGTGTGGGGGGAGAAAAGGAAAGGATGAAATAATGTGATTATCATATTATATTTAAAAAGAAAAGAAATAGTAAAAAAAACTTTAAAAGTCCCAATGAATTATGTCAAGATTTATCACTGAGTCTCTGGGAATATATTTCGTTAGCTCTTGCAAACGGGAATGTAAGTACTTCCTTTCTCTGTGGTGCTAGCATTTTTGGAGGAGCATTTTATGATTGCATCTAAATAGAAATTTTGGCATTCACAGCTGCTAGCCTTATAATGGTGGGTGTTGCTCACATGCACTGTGTGGATAACTGAAATCAGATAATTATGCCTCCGTCCTCAAGATGACCAATTTTTACATCAGCCACCAGCATCCTGCTTTTATATCATAGTTGATAGATGGTGGCAAAAAAGGAGGTAACTTCCATCAATGTTGAAACATCACTTCAAAGTAAAATATCTTACGAAGAAAATGGAAAGTTGAAATATGACATGGTTACTGTTTGCTGTTTTCATTTCTTACATATAAATACACATCTTCAGGCTGCTTGTATGCTTCAGGAAGTCCAGTGCCAAATAGTCATAATACAAGTTAAGAAGTGAATGCCTTAATACATTGTCTTTTGCATAATTAGTTGGCTAAGTCACCAATCTCTCATAGTAATTTGGATAATACAATTTAACTTTTTTCAACCCAATAGCTCTGATCATTGAATATTGATTACCTATCCAAAAATCAGCTTGGGTCTTCATCACTATTTCCTTAAGATGACTAAAAGAGATTTTGACAGTTGTCTCTAAAATGATACTCAAAACGATCCAAATTAGCGATTATATCTATGACTAATTATTAAGAAAAATTTTCCATGTCTCTCCATCTTGCATTTTCTTGTGGGCTCATGCTAAAACACTGGGAATATTTCCAGGATATTTCATCCTGTTTTTAGTTCTGACTGTGCCTCTGATGACAGTGTTTCTAGCAGTCCCTTTTTAAATTAAAGATCTGTGATTGACTTATCTTCTTACAGTTCTCTTTTAACATAATTATGTTTAGTTTTGTAGCTTTCCTAGTTAACATCTGAAGAGATGTCTTTGAAAATAGCACTAAGCTTGATCATTTTAAGAGCCAAATTAGGTTACTAAATTTGTCTTAGTTCACAACACCTGACCATTATGTCTTATAATGGATTTGGAAAACTCAATAAATCCTTGCTTAGATTAGATTTTATTAGATTTGAGTGTCTCCCATACTAACTTTTAAAGATCTGCAGACAGTGTAATCAGATTAGAGTCTGAGACTTAGTGGCTTACAGTATATAATAACATTTTCATTGGCTCTTCACAAGCAGGTAAAGTCACATTGAGAAGAATGATGCAGAAAACTCACAAAATTAAATTCAGAAGGCAAGAAATTGGCATATTCTTGCACTGTAAAAATGTTTGTTCATTGGCTGAACATTTCTGCATCCTTGTATTTTATCATTATAAGAAATGAGAAAGCATGGAATTTGGATATGGTTTTAGAATAATAAGGAATAGGATTTAAATAGGGAAATCATCTCCCACTTTGTAATAGTTTTTATGGTACACATGTGGTAATTAAGTAGAATATCAACACTATCTTAATTGACACTCATTTGTTTAATTTAATTACTAGGAAATATGTTCACGTTTTGCAATATTTATTCCTTTAACTACTGACTGCAGAGACAGTGGCATTTTCAAACAAAACTTTTTATAACTGAATGTTTTAAGTTAGTATTGTATATATATATATTTCTTTTAAACAATGAAAAGTTCAATAAAGTGATCAGAGCAAAGTAAGATATTAATCAGTTAATGTTATTTAAACAGTGAAGAATAAAGGTACAACCTAGGCTTGTTTGATTCAGTATGTCTTACATAAACTGGGGTGAGAAAATGCTTTGTTTAAATAGAGATGTGGAAAGTGTGTCTATAAAATCATTCTTAAATTATTGGTTATGTGAGATGCAAAATCAAAGGCCATGTTATAAGTTTCCAATTTGCATAACATGTGTTCCTTGGCTAATCAGCTTTTTCCAAATGGCCACTTTAGAGGTCACATCTCTTCAGTTTAAGCTGATATGATCCTTTGGGAGATTCACTGGTGATCATTCTTATCCATTGATGGCTTACAGTCAGCATCTGTCATGTTCTGTCTTTAGGATTTCTTAACCACATTGCATGTGGAGCTGTGTGTTTCTGTCATTGTTGATAGTAGGAAGTTAGGCAGAGCACATAGACCATTGGCTGACTGTAAGTGGTGTCATCAGCATAAACAATGAGTCATGGTTATGGGATGGGAGAGGGTATCAGGTGTAATCATCTTTTCCTGACATTCAAGGGCCCTTCTTTGTTCCCCATCATCATCATAGCCTCTTTTACCACAAAGTCATCAGCAAGACATGTGAGACATTTGAGTGTCTGACGACTTAAGTCAGGAGTCCTCTGTTTCTTCTAATTTGTCCAAATAACTGTGTGTATCCTGATTGTTTGTGTGTGTGTGTGTGTGTGTGTGTGTGTGTGTGTGTGTGTGTGTTCATTTTATCAGTTTTGTTCCCTTAGATAACTGAGACTAATACAAACTGCATCAAATACTAGTTTTTCATTACTTTCTATACCTGTATATCTCTACATATGAAACATTAAATTAGGTGATCATTGATTATCATCCATTTATGTTTTTTTCCCTCTTGACTTGGAAACATCTCTTCAGTGTGTTATAACTTATAGGCCACATAAATTAATATTCAAATTGGAGTGATATTAGGAATGCAAGTAGAAAATATCAATAATTATGACAGTAAATGGTATAAAGTAGTCCTATTCTAAACCAGTATCAGGAGTATGCTAATTATAATGGCTTGTACTTAAAAACAAAATCACAAACAATTCTGAATGCAAGGATGGGCCAATTAACACTACTCTGATTATTCCTATGTTGTCATGTGTTCTCTTAGATCTGGTTGTTTTACATTGGAAGTCTAGATTATATTTTGGGATTTTCTTTAAATGTTTAAGTGCAAAGTAAATAGCTTCATAATATATACATGTCTATAAATGAAATGCATTGAACTGTTTCAATATTATTTGTGGTCTAGGTAGTCTAAATTAATAGTGAGGTAAGTAATACAATTATAAATGAAAAGTAAATTGGTACCACTGACAAACCGAGAAAACTATTGGTGAAATTATTAAGGTCACTCCACATAGTTAAAAGGGAGATTTATTTAGTGGTGTAACTTACAAATGAAGGGATAGGTAGGTTGCAGGTTCTGGGAAAGATGCAGCGCAGTCGGGTGGTGTTCTCTGGAGAACTCTCCTTGGTCTACCTCTAACGTCCAGGGTCCCGGAAACAAGAGAGCACAACGCATCTGGATCTCGGGTCTTCAGGGCCCTCTCTTGGTCCTGCCTTGTAGGCGTGATAGTTACTGAAGCCTCAATGGGGGTTGGAATGGCTACCTACTACATCTCCCCCTTTTTGTCTAAATAAGAAGGTTCTAACTTTATACAAGACTATATACAAAGGAATGGTTATCAAATATTGTCCAGGAGTAATGAGGGATAATGACCTAGATAAGATGGAACTACAATCAATGTGAAAAAATCAAGCAAGAAACACATACTAAAATCCAGAGACGTCTAGAGCGTAGGTAAATGGCATGTTACAAAGATCATTCCAAAAGTTGTCCTATCCTAAAGAACCTGAATCTAATACTTAATATGTTCTATCTAAGATTATATATATATATATATATATATATATATATATATATATACTAAGTTGTAACTATAACTGATAGTCTTCAATTCCATCAAAGACCTGAGAAGGAATATAATGGTGCCTGAGAAATGGTAGATGGATGCAAGCAACTTTTGGGAATCTTGCAAGAGTAGACCGAGATAGCTGGCAGCCTGGACAGTCACCTAATTTTTGTCAGCATTGTTGGTGCATTCAAATTGGCTATAGGCCTAGAGTATCTGACAGACCATTTTCAGAAGCAGGAATTCTGAAAGACCATCTTACCCTGTCTTGGCAGAGTACAGTGGTCACTTTCCTTGTGTCATGCTTGTCCAGAAAGGACAGCATTCATACTGTCAGCAGTAGAGGCAAGGGCAGTTTTTTGTCCAGTAGGCCATTTTGTGCCAAGAAGACAAACTTACAAATAGAAATGTCTTAGAAGCCCAACATTCTCTCGGGATCAAATTGGTGCTGCCAGGAGCAATTGTGTCTCACGTCAACAGAATTTTAAGTTATTTAAATGCCATATTTTCTAGGTCTATGAAGTGTTTGAAGATTACCTGTCCATTTGACCTATGTATCTGTAAATCTGAATAACCTAACTAACGTAACTATAGAGATGACAAGCATAGGTGACTATAAATCTATGTCTTATCTACCGAAATAACCTAAGGACAAAGGCTTCATGTAAACAAGGTAAACAGTCTATAAGCAAATGTATGGTAAAGAACGATGACTTCAAAATTGTGACAATACACAAAATATTTATAACAGAGGTAGGAATATATAGTGCAATATGCAATATGACAATAATCTTAAATATGTATCAAGTATTATTCAACATGTATTGAAAATCTTCTCACCTTTGAATGTTAATCATTACATTTTTTTTCTTTTTTTTGTATTAAACCTTAGGGAACATTTTTCAAATATCTTATTCCTTCAAGTATGAAAAAGTACATAATCATTAGAAAATCTCACTTTGCCTTTACTTCAATAATGTGGGATCTTCATCATTGGTAAAATAATATTTTCTAAAGAGCTAGTGGCAATTAATGACTACTGGAAGAGAGGACATCTTTACTTCATCGGTGTAGCTCATGCTAGGTTGTCCATGGTTCAGAACATGGTTCTCCATGCTGCTGCAAGCAACCCTAATAAAACTCCTGGTTGCTCAAACAATCATTTTTATTGATACGGGAGAATCTTTAAGAAGAAGGGGCATTCAATGAGAGTGGGGGTGGCATAAGAAAGAATTATGGTGGTTGAAAATGATCAAAATGAAATGCCTGCTACAGATAAGCAAGTTGACCTTCCCTGTAGGTAGAAGTTTCTCTCCCTTCTGCCTGTTCCCAAATACTCAGCAACTGCTTCTTAAATAATTGACTCCGAGGCTTAATATTGCTTAGCCGGTAGCTCAGGCTTATTACTAACTAGCTCTTACACTTAAATTAACCCATAAATCTTATCTGTGTTTAGCAATGTGGCTTAGTACCTTTTCTCAAAATAACATTCTCCTTTTGCTTCCTCTACTGCATCTGGTTGGTGATAGTGCCCTTCCTCTTCCCAGAATTCTTCTGCCCGGCTATTGGCCAATCATTGTTTTATTAAACCAATTCTAGTGACAAATCTTTATAGTATACAAGAGCATTGTCCCACAGCACCTCCCCCTCACCAGCTGCAGCAGGAAAGTGGGTCTTGCTCCTTGCCTAGGCAGCACAATAGAGCTGACCCTGGTGGCAAAGACATGAGTGAGATTGCCCTTAAGATATGAGAGTGGGATAACTGGCCAGACCACCCTTATCTGTCATGTGGTGGTGAGGACAAGGAAACAATGCCCCCCCCCTTCACCCTGCCACCTGTGATGGGCAAGAGAGCTGACCCTCCCCTTTACCAGCTGTAGCACTTGAACTCAATAAAGTGGACCTTGCACCTTGCCAGAGTAGCACAGCAGAGCTGACCCTGTTGGAGGAGATGTAGGTGAGCCAGCCCTGATGTTGTGAGCATGGGAGCTGCCCCTGCAGTCATAAGAGCAGGAGGGCTGTCCCTGCCCCTCATCAGCTACAGTTTTGGGAGATTGGCCACTACATCTTGCTTGGGCAATGCAGTAGAGTTGGCCCTAAAGGTGTAGGTGTGGGAGAATCAATCCTGAGGATATAAAAGCAGAACTAGCTCTGCCCCTTGCTCATCACTGCAAGTGGTGAACTAGCCAGGGTAATGCTGGAGAGCTCACCTTGGTGGTGAAGAACCAGGAGGGCTGGGAGATGACCAACTCTGCAACTACCCAGGCCTAGAACCAGGGTTATGTGTTGGCCCAACCCAACATCCACCCCATTTGTCATTTGCTGGAGCATGTGGGTAAGGGGTTGTCAGTCCATGGACTCAGGACTGTAGAATCTCCATTACACAGGGCAGCAATGGGATGTCCAGGAAGAGTCTAAGTGAAGACCCAGTATCAATGGTGTAGCAAAGACCATGGACCTTGAACCAGATGAAAGATTCTTTGTGATGAACATGGATAGGGTCAACAAGGCGAAGCAACAACCTACAGAATGGGAAAAGGCCTTCACCAACCCCACATCTGACAGAGGAATGATATCCAGAATATATAAGGAACTCAAG
>CABHPR010157975.1:0-47232 GCA_902168415.1 Peromyscus melanophrys | reverse complement strand
GGATTTAGAGCCCACTCGTCACCAGCTGAAGTGTCAAGGATTTCTTCAGCTGGAGGAAATGAACTTGCATTTTGCACTTTTTACCTGTAGAAATGTAACTGTCAGTCAATCCCTCACCTGCGGGAGAGATGGCTGCATCCTTCCTCTCCATAAACAGCCTTCTCTGCAGGTTAGGAGAGTGAACTGAGGGGGTCTCGGCATTCACAGAGCGGGGCCCTCTGAAAACACATTCTTTTGTTTGGACTGTGTGCATGCAAGAACACACGTGCACATACATGACCACAGCACAGTGCACTCCTGGAGGTCAGAGGACAACTTCAGGAACTGGCTCTCCTTCCACCAGGGGACGTTCATTAGCATATCAAAGCACATGCTGGCCTCCAGGATCCCTTGGTGTCATGAGGACCTGTTACACATTTCAGAGTCCATCTTGGCTCTTCTCACCTCCTCCCCTACCCTAAACTTCTCCAGCTCACAGGCTTCCCTCCCACCAGCTACTCATTCTCCTTATACCCTATATTAGATATTCTCTCTCTCTCTCTCTCTCTCTCTCTCTCTCTCTCTCTCTCTCTCTCTCTCTCCCTCTCTGCTCTCCCTACCCCCATCTCCCTCCTCCTTTCTGTCTCTCCCCCTCATCTCCCTCTCCCACCTCCTGCATTCTCCTGCTCTCCCTCCTCCCCCTCTGTCTCCCTCCTCCCCTGCTCTCCTGCAATCTCCTGCTCTCCTTCTCCCCCTCTCCTGCTCTCCCTCCTCCCCCTCTCTCTGTCTCCCTCCTCCCTTGCTCTCCTGCAATCTCCTGCTCTATTTCTCCCCATCTCCTGCTCTCCTTCTTCTCCTCTCCTGCTCTCCTTCCTCCCCTGCTCTCCTGCAATCTCTCTATGCTCCTCTCTCTGCTCTGCTCCGGCTTCTCTCCTGGCCAGGCAGGCCGAGTCTGCTGGCCATGTTCAGTCTACTTCTTCCTCTCTCTGCTCTGGACTCTTCCAGAAGCCCTTGGCTGTTCTCTCCCTCATATCTACAATAAAAGCCTTCCCCTCACGGCTGCTGTGGAGCGGTCATGTCCTCAGTTTATATATTTGTCTGTATGTGCACATGCGTGTGGGTGCCTGGAGGTCAGAAGGGGGCATCAGGTCTTCTGGAGCTGCAGGCAGTTGTGAGCTGCCCAGCATGAGTGCTGGGAACTGAACTCCAGTCCTCAGGAAGAGCAGCAGGCACTAGCAGATGCTGGGGGATGTCTTTCTGTATGCTGTGAATACCTGTCACAGTGATTGGTTAATAAAGAAGGGGCTCTGGCCTATGGTGAGTCAGGTTATAGCCAGGCAGGAAATCCAAAAGAGTGAGACAGGAAGAAGAAAGGCAGAGGCGGAAGAGTCGCCAGCCAGACACAGAGGAAGCAAAATGACAAGGCAGAACTGAGAAAAGGTACCAAGCCATATGGCTAAACATAGATAAGAATTATGGGTTAATTTAACTGTAAAAGCTAGTCAGTAATAAGCCTGAGCTAATGGCTGAGCAGTTATAATTAATAGAAGCCTCTGAGTGATTGTTTTATAAGCAGCTGTAGGACTGCCAGTCCAAGTGGAACTGTAGGAAACCTTCCAACTACATTTGGTGCCCAACGTGGGCTTCCGACTACAAGCAAATGCTAAGCCATCTCTCCAGCACCCCTCCCCACTTTAAGACAAAGAATCATGTAGCCTAGGCAGACCTTGAGACCTTGAACTTACTATGTAGCCAAAGAGGACCTTAAACTTTTATATAAAAGTTATGTTTCTCTGCTGGCTACTGGCAACAGGACCAAAAGGTACCTTCACTGTGGCATTTGGAAGGCAGTGGCTGGGGTACTGTGCAGAGGATGTGTAGCCTGAGTGGTGCCTAATCATGGAGCTGCAGACTCAGGGGGAGTTCTGCCCTGGTGCAAACACTCTGTCATGGGAATGGCCATTTCTTCCCAGAAGGTCACAGGTCAACTGTAGCAATTGTTGAAACCTCCTAAACAGACCTTTAGATACATCCTGGGCTTTGGTACGGCTGTCATCCAACCCAAGTGGCAGAGTCTAGCATTAGGTAGGAGGTGGCCAGATGGACCACGGATGCTGCCAGTGTCTCTGCTGTCTGTCAACTCAGCTTCCAGTCTCCTGCCATCTAAACCTTATCAGAGCCGTCTTCCTCTGAGAGTCCCCCTATGCCCCAAGATTCTCCACCCAGAGTGCTCAGCACTAACCCAACCCTCACAGCCCAGCTAAGGGGAGAGAGAGAAAACAGAGGAGAGGATAAGTATGATTGCCCATCTATTATGTGGTAGTCACAGTCTGAGCCCTGCAGCCTGACAAGCCAGGTTTAGCAATCCATCCTCAATAGGCCAATTAAGCGGATTAGTAATAGTGAGAAGCCCAGAAAGGAGAGCTGTTCACGGTGGCCATGCTGGGAAGAGGAACAAAGAGAGAGTGTGTCTTGGAGGCACTAACATCCAGGAAGTTCAGGTGTAAGTGGAGGGCCAGAGGTGCGCATGGCTAAGCCGTCCTGGCCAAGTTGTGGCCCCGCCCGTCACTGACCTACCATCGTCTCACTTTCAGTCTCTCCTCCAAGGAGTGTGACAAGTTGTCCACATCGTGTGGCATCTCTTCCTGGGAGACAAGTTCCCCCTCTGCCTGGCACCGGGGCCCTGTCTACTTCTCTCAGCCTGAGATTGCCGGGGAAATGTCAGTGTCACGGGGTCCATTGTTTCAGGAGTTTGATAGCCAAAGGGAGGTGCACAGGGGTCTCTTTAGAGTAGCCTTATTTTTGCTAGAACTAAAACACTCGTTTCCTCAAGCCCCTCAACAGTTGCCCCCTCTGGACATCCCCTGAACAGTTTTGTCCTCTGGCTTTATTTCTGCTCTATAAACACACGGACCCTTTAGTCGTCCCCCCTCCTCCCCTGAGGCCCACCACCACCTAAAGGAAGCCCTGAGCTGTTTGTCTGTCACCTGTGGAAAACTTGACTTTGGCTGTCCTTGGGCAGAACTGCAGTCCTGACCCAGCACTAAAAATAGATACCAGGGGCTGGGCAGCGGGCTTAGTCAGTGTAGTCCTTGTCTTGGAGGTGTGAGGACCTGAGTTCTACCCCCTGAATCCACCTAAGCAACCCAACAAAGTCATCATCTGTGACGGGACACACTTTTAATCCCAGTGCTGTGGTGACAGTCTGGGCCTTGCCGGCTACTCAGCCTACTCGGTAAGTTCCCGGCCAGCGAGAGACCCTGACTCAAAATACAAGGTGGACAGGACCTGAGGAATGACATCCCAGGTTTTCTTCTGGCCTCTACACACATGTACGCATATATCCGGATACGGAGATGCATCTGCACACGCAGGAACGCGTGCGTGCACACACAAGCTTCCAGCCCCGTTGGTGCCGGTTTTGGCCGCAGTAGGGAAGCACAAACACTAGGTGGCGCCATTGAGCTACGTTCCACTTCCAGCTCCCGCTTCTCTTGACTTTGGCTCCCCTCTTCAAACTTCCAGAACTCCAGATTTCCCCAGACACTCACTCTGGAATCTCCCCTAATCTCCAAGCACACCTATACCACGAACCCCTATGTCTCCCTAGACCCTCGCGTCCCCAAATTCTGGGTCTCTCCTTCTGACTCCCAAGATGTTAGATTCCTAAATCCTCAAATCATCTCAGCCCTAGACCCTTCCAGTCCCCAGACTGTCAGCTCCAGGTCCCTATGGCCTGCAGCTTCCCCTCATGCCCTCAGGTCCTTAGCCACTCCTACCTCCAGACCCCTAGCTGCCTAGCGGCAGAAGCCTTAGACCCTGCCCCAGCCTTCAGATCCTTCTAGGGTCCTTCTGTAAGTGTTCTGGTCTTAACTAAGCTATTCTAAAGGGACACGTGTGCCCCCCCCCCCCCCCCTTTGGCTATCAGACCATTGAGACAATGGACCCCAAGACATCAGAACTTCCCCAGGAATCTCATGTTGGAAGAAGGAAGCGGCTGAAGCCTCTTGCCAGCCAGAGGGGGAGCTTGTCTCCCAGAAAGAGACTTCACACAGTTCTGACAACTCAGAACACCTTGCAGGACAGCCTGGAGCCCAGACAATGGAGATGGGCAGGCCCACACCTTGACCAGAACTGCGTAGCCATGCACAGCTCTTGCCCTCTGTTGAAATCTGAACCTCATCAGTGCTCTGAGGATGGATTTAGGAGGGAAAGTGGACCTCTTTATTTGTTCCTCTTCCCAATGTGGTCCCAGTGAGTAGATCTCTTCTCTGCTTTTCGGTATCTCTTGTCTAAGTATCCTGTTGAGGGCAGGTGGTCCTAACAACTCCAATAATGCTTAGACCCCTTCAAACAACCGGATACCTATGACTACCCCCAGACCTCTAGACTACACAGCTAGAGACCCCAGGCTTCAACTTTCCCCACTGACCAGTCCCTCAAGTCTTCATGACAACATCTGTATCCTCCAGTCACATCTGATGCCCTGGGGGAGTCCAGTGCCAGGAGCCTAGGTGCTGGTCACCCTCTGAACTGGAAGATGGGTACCTCCCTCCCTCCCTGTGGTGACTGCCACAACACCAAAGCTCTGGAACCTACCAGTGATGGATCTGCATTCTGCACAGATGAGTAAAAGGCCTGGGGGAGAAGAGGAACTTGTTCCAGGCCGCTGCACGTGAGTAGCTGAAACCCAGGCTAGACACTTTAGGGCACACACAGTGCCTGGTATACAGTAGGTGCTCAACAAATTTTGGTGTCATTAGCATTACTATAACCCACACACCCAGATCAGCAGTCTTGGCTGCTTACCCAGGCGGACCCCGCCTGAGGCCCAATATGAGACCATTCTATCTTCCCAGAACCAAACGGTCAGAACACCTCCCAACTTAGCAACATCTGCAAATTTAATTAACAAGCTGTTTATCTTTCCGGCCGAGCGATTAATAAAGGTGTCAGACAGGACAAGGCACTACACAGCCTCCTGTAGGACCCTGAAAGTGCCCCCTCCTTCTGCTCCAGGGGACTGGCCATTCATCAGAGGCGTGATGAGGGTGTGCTGGTGAGGATTACAGAGAGAGAGAGAGACAGAGAGACAGAGAGAGAGACAGAGACAGAGACAGACAGAGACAGAGAAAGAGAAGGAGAGAGAGAGAGGGAGAGACAGAGGGAGAGACAGAGACAGAGAGACAGAGACAGAGAGAGAAAGAGGAGAGAGAGAGAGGGAGAGGAAGGAGAGGGAGAGGGAGAGGGGGAGGGGGAGGGGGAGAGGGAGAGGTTAGAGAAGGAAGCAGGACCGACATGAAGTCGCCACTGGACACTGTGCCCTCCTCCCGCTATCAGCAAACAGGTCGTCATCAGCCTGTCTCGTGCGCTGGGCACTGTGCAGCGCTTGGGGAGTCAACTGACGGAGTGTGGGCATGATCTTCTCCCCACAGGGGTGAGCGGTAAGAGATGAACGCAGAGCACAAGCTGAGATCTCCAACGGTGGGATTCGTCAAACTGCTCCCCCGCTGGTTTTGCCATGTGCCAGCTCCGGGAGGATAAGCTGCGACCGGTGCCTTCTCTGTGTTCCAGGCACGAGGACGCCATGAGGGGCCGGGGGCCAAGCTCCTCCTCTGAGTGATGCCTTCTCACCAACACCTACAAGTTTGGGATTCTGCAGTCACAGACTCCTGCCCCGACACGAAGGATCCTGTTTTTGGGTGTGTGGTTTTTGTTTGTTTGTTTGTTTAGAAGCTGTTTAGATTACGGGAGTTGGTCCAGGGTATCGTAGTCAACACGGTTCACAACCTGAAGTACAGCTAAGACGGGTGGGGGGGGATGGGTTAGCTGGTAACTCGCTTGCCACCCAAACATGAGGAGCTGAGTTTGAGACCTAAGTGACCTAAGTGACAAGCCAGGCGTGGCCAGTGGCGCGGCTGAGCTGGAAAAGTGCTGGCTGCAAGCCTGAGGATGGTTTCATCTCAGAGATACACACGGTGGAATAGAGGATTAACTCTTACAAGTTGTCCTCCGAGGACTACGTGTGCATCATGCCACATACACACACATGCACACACACATACACACATATGCACACACACAGGCAGACAGACAGACAGACACACACACCACACACACCACACACAGACGGACAGACACACACACACACACACACACACACACAAAGACGGCATCTGATCATTTTGCCCTTGCTTAGAGTATGGTCTCCGGATAAGCAAGGGAGGAGACAGACTCAGCCCAACAAGCACCTTTTCAGGTGACGGACAGGCACAAGGTCGTGAGCCGCAACTCCCCTGAAGGACAGTGACTTGGCACAGCTGGGACTCAGCATTGTTGGAGGTTTTCACTGCTGAGGGAAACCACCAGGAGTTCCCCCTACACCGAGATCTCAAACACCAGACTGCTCTGCCTGGCGCGCACACACACCCCCCCCTGGGCTGGGGGCACACCCTGGGGTCCTGGCACACTGTATTCGGCCTGACGGAAGAAGCTCTGAAGGGCTCCTGCCCCCAGTTCGGAGCCATTCCTTCCCAACTGCACTTTCTACTTGTGATGGTGGTACTGTTAACTTGGCAGGATCTAGGGTCTCCTAGGAGACGAACCTCTGGGCATTTCCATGAGGTTGACTGAGGTGGGAGGACCCACTCTTCACATGGTCCGAGGCTCCAGACTGAATTAAAAGGAGACAGCAGCTGAGCAGCAGCGTTCATCTTCTGCTTCCTGACTGCGGATGCCGTGTGATCAGCTGCTTCACGCTCCTGCGGCCATGATGGACCGTGACCTTGAACTGAGAACCCAAATCAGCCCTTCCTCCCCAAGCTGCTTTCACCAGGTATTTAGTCCCGATTCCCCTCTTGGATGTTTATGTTGCTTACCTTCAGGAGGGTCCCCAAGCAAACCCTGCCACCCTGGATGCTCTAATGTCACTTGCTCCTGCAACTTTGGCAAACTTCACTCTGTACTCGGGACAGCAACCCATGTTGGATATGGGGTGTCAATGGACCTAAACCAGTGCCCCAGAAATATGGGGAGGTTAACATCATAGGCCAGTCCAGGCTGGCCTCGAACTCCATGTAGCCAAGGATGACCTTGAACCCCTAATCTCTTGCCTCTACCTCTCAAATGCTGGGATTACAGACTTGTGCCAGCATGCCTAGTTTATGCTGGGGGTGGAACCCAAGGCTTTGTACTTGCTAGGCAAGCGCTCTACCCACTGAGCTACATTCCAGCCTTTACCAGGAGGGACAAATGAACTGGATAAATGCCTCCTGCCCTTTACCTCTCAAGGTCCTCAACCTTTCTAATGCTGTGGTTCTTTATGTTGTGGTGACCCCAGCCATAACATTATTTCATTGCTGTTTCATAACTGTAAGCTTGCTGCTTTTATGAACTGTAATGTAAATATCCGATGTACAGGATATCTGATATGTGCCACCCCTCACCCCCGCCCCCACACACAAAGGGGTCACAACCCACAGGTTAAGAACCGCTGCTCAAGCTGGTGGTCTGAGGCGCAGGTCATTGCACTCTTTGGGAGGTCTCTGACTCACTCCCAGTCACTCCCAGGATGCCTTCGACAGTGTGTCCTTCTGTTGGCTCCATTTCCCTCCTAGTTTTCTTCCCTGCTCAACTCCTGTCTCAGCTCAGTCCTCAGGGGGATCCAGGCCACGCAGGAGAACACAGCTGTGAGAAAGGACTGCTCCTCGCCATGTTTGTGGTACTCAGCCAGCAGGCGACAGCCGTGCCTTACCAGCTCCTCACACTGTTCTGGAGCGGCCCCAGCCATGGCTGAGCAAAGCAGACTGTCCACCAAGCAGGTCTGCTGTCTTACACCCTGTGCTCCAGCGTCCTCTGCAGGTGACTTCAGGTCCTGCAGGGGAGTCCGGGACTCATCTGCACTGTCCCCTCTTAACTTCCCAATAAACGTTCGTAGCCTGAACTTCTGCTCAGCTTCTGGTCTGTGTGCAGTCTAACAAGAGCCACTGTACGGAGCGGGGTGGTGGTGGTGGTGGTGTGTGTGTGTGTGTTTCAGACTGGAATAGGAGTGAGAGGGTTAACTGAAGCCATACTTAGATACTTTGTGCCTTAACTTTTTTTTAATTAAAATTTTCTTTATCCTTGAGAATTATCTTGAAATATGATCACCCCCACTCCTCATTTTCTCTTTATATCTCTCCAACACGCCCCCTCCTAACTTTGTATCCTTTTTTTTTTTTTTAATAACCTACTAAGTCCAATGCTTGGTGCTGTCTGTGTGTGAATGGTGTGAGGCCATCCAATGGAGTGTGAGAAACCCACCAGCCACTGCATCCTCCAAAAAGAACAATTCTCCCTTTCCAGCAACTACCAACCTCAGTGAGGGTGAGGCAAAGGGAGAACCCCTCTCCCAAACCAGAATCATGGCTGTTAATGCCCTAGTATCCTTAGTGGGCACCTAAGTGGCTAAACGGCTGGAAGACGTGGCCAGACTTGGACCAGCTGGCATTTGGGAACGGCAAACAGACATAAGGTGGCTGGGGAGATGGCTCAGTGGGTAGAGCGCCTGCCTTACAAGGATAAGGACCTGAATTTGGATCCCCAGCAGCTACATACATAGCCAGGCAGCAGCCCGACTCTGTAACCCCAGCTGGGGAGGCAGAGAGAAGTGGAGCCTTGGAACTCATTGGCTGCTCGGACTGGCTGAATTGGTGAGCTCCAGTTCAGTAAGAGACTCTATCTCAAAAAATATATATAAGTGACACAGAGTGATAGAGGAAGACACCTGATGTCAACCTCCGGCCTACACACACACACACACACACACACACACACACACACACACACACACACACCCCAAACATGTTATCATACATATACACACACGATGAGGCTTGGGGTGGGGTGGGGCTGCCCATGTGAGAATAGCTCCATTCTGTACCCCCGTGAGCCAAGAGACCAAGCAAATTGAAGGTCACATGTCACTGGTGGATGTTGTGACTGGACTTATCTAGTCTGTGGGGGTGAACTGGGGCCTGTTTCCTCTAGGGTGAGCATTGTGTATCTTTGAAGGAGGGGATCCCTGGGAGAAGGGCTCCCTCTGCTTCTCCAGCCAAATCTTAAAGCCAGTAATGAGTCTTCCTTGGGCTGTGAGGTCCCCTGTGCGGCGCCAAGACAGTTACAGGGTCCAAGGAGCACATGGGTCTCCCTGTGGTCAGCGTAATTCCCCACATCCATTTAGTAAATGCTGGCTGGCTTTGTGTTGCAGCTGCGGGACACATCATCGGGAAGAAAACAGCTCTCTGAGGAGGCATCCGTCGTCTTGAGGGATGGCAAAGGTGCAGACACAGCCTCACTTTGTTACACCCAAATTGGGTACCAGATCCAGGATCCACGAGAGTGCAGGAGCCTGCAGACTTCCCTGAGGAAGTGATGGAGACTTAGGGGTCGGTGGGGGCCAGCCAGTGTCCTGCTGTTCAGAAGGGAGAGTAAATGTAAGGTCACAATGCAACCGTGGGGGCACAGAGAAGGAGACCACGTGGGATCAGGGGAGGGAGGTTGAATCTAGGAAAGGTTTAGATGTGTCTGGGGGGTTAAGGGGATGGAGACGGTTGTTCAGTGAGTGGGAAGCAGGCACAGAGCCCACCCGGCTGCCCAGGGCTGGGCACAGGTAAAAGCAAAGGACAGGAGCGAATGGACTGGACAGAGAGGCTTAGCTAGAGAGAGCTAGAGGGACCTGGGCAGGATGGAAGGGCAGCTCTGGATCCCAGCATTTGGGAGATCTTCTCTCAGCTCCTTGATCTTCACAGAAGAGGGGTGGGGCTGAGAGGCATCGGGTTGGTAAAGTACTTGCCATGCAAGCTTGAGGAGAGGAGTTTGATCCTCAGAATCCACGTGAAATGACTGAGTGTGGTGGTACTCACCTGTAATCCCAGTGCTGGAGAAGGAGAGACAGAGATAGGCAGATGCCTGGTCTTCCTGGCCAGCATCTTCCTGGCCAGAGAACCTCAGACCAGTGAGAGATCCCATCTGTTAAAAAAAGAAAAAAGAAGGACATGGATTTGAGAGTGAGCAGGAGTGTAGCTCATGGGAGGGGTTGGAGGAAGAAAGGGAAGGGGAGAAATAGTGTATTTTAATCTCAGAAACATTTGAAAGAGTATTTTAGAGAGGACAGCAGAAGGATAAGAGGGCACCTGAGGTACAATCATGAGGATCAGAATTTAAATCCCCAGCCTCCGTGGAAAGCTGGCTGTGTTTGTACATGTGTGTGTAAGCCTAGTGCCAGGAGGCAGACGCAGGAGGAACTGTGGCACTTGCTGGCGGCACCCCTAGCTCTGGGTTTAGGGGGGACCTTGTCTCAAGGGAAGAAGATGGTGAATCCCTGACGTCCTACTATGACCTGCATACATCACACACACACACACACACACACACACACACACTAAAAGTAATTTTTTTTAAAGGAGAGTGGTAAAAGCAAGAACTAGCACCTCTCAGCTTCGCAATCAACAGCTATCTTTTCCTGTTAGTGGGAAGAAGGAAGATTTAGCCTCCGCCTAGGCAGCAGGGAAGGAAGGCACCAGAAGCGCTTCCACCAGCTCATTTGCATTTCAAACAGCCCGGTTTGTTTTATCTCCTAATTAGCATACTCACCCTCAGCTGCGAAGAGTCCATTAGAGGGAACTCTGCTCCAGGCCCGGGCTCCTCCTTTAAATATTTTTAAAGTGCGTGATTAATACACTTGCCCAGGCACTGCTTGGACTGTGCTGGGGGTCAGGGGGCAGGAAAAGAAGGGAAAATGGCTGCTCTCGGGCTGACTGGCTGATTAATCACTGACTCCCTCCAATAAATCACAGCAGATGGCAGGAGCTGGCTGCCCGCCCTCAGGGGCTGCTGGCTGGCTGGGGCTGGAGCAGGGTCGGAGGAGAGCTCAACTCCTGGGTTATGTTCTCCGGCCTTCATCAGTGGCACAGGCCTTGGGCCCCTCCCACTCTGTCCTCAAAGTCCCCAAGTTCAAGAGAGACTGACTATCGGGGTGATAGAGGAGTGTCCCACCCATGCCCATGTACCCCAGGATAGCTGTGCGTGACGCTCAACACAGAATCATAAAGTTACTTAAATTTTTGTGGTGTATGGTGTGTGTGAGTGTGTGTGAGTGTGTGTGTGTGTGTGTGCTTGCTGTGGTGGTGGGCAACCTTATCCTCTCCCGTGTTTGAGGCTGGGTCTCTCCTTCTCTTGTACCTACCTACAAGCTCCTGGAGACCTCCTGTCTCCATCCATCATCTGATTGTTGGAGTGCTGATTTAGATGTGTGTGTGAGGCCGTTCTTACGTTTTTTGCTGCTTGTTGTTTAAACATGGATTCTGGGGATTCAAACTCGGATCCTCATGCTGGCCACATGAAGAGATTTGAAAAGAGTTTTTAAGTTACATATTTATTAATTTAGTTTATGTGCATGCCGCCAAACGGGTGCAGAGGCCAGAGGACAATTTGCAGAAGTCTGTTCCAGCATGGGGGTCCCCACACACAGGTCCCCTGGAAGAGCAACACTTGCTTTTGTCTGCTGAGCCAACTCCCCAGCCCCTCCCTGCTTTTAACTCAATTCCACAGTTTGAGAAGAGAACTTTGTAGATGACAACATCTGTCATAATGTCAAACAGTTGCACACACTGAGATCTCTTTCTCTGGGAATTATCAGAACTCAATAACAAGATCAATTTTAGAAACAGCTGACTTCAGGGTGCGGCGTCTGGCACACTGATATTTGTGTAGATTTTGTGTTGAATTTCCCCCCAAATCTCTTTTCCAGGTGAAAATGTGAGGCTGGGCAGGGTAGGCACAAGCAGAGCTAGGCATGTCCCTAAGGAAGGGTCCCAGGGAGGGTCCCACCCAACCTGCCTTTGCCTGATCCCTGAAGGGGACCACCTCTCCACGAAAGCTCAGAAATGAGGGACAGAGCTCAGGAGATGGCTGTGAGGGCTTGAGCTTGGATCCAGAACTGTACAGCGTCTGGTGGCCCAGAGTTCCTAGGGTAAGAAGTGAAGAGGAGACTGGAGCATCCCCAGACACTTGCAAGCCCCCTGCCTGGTGTATGCAGCAGCAAAGAAAAGAGAGACCCTGTCTCCAATGAGATGACAGACAAGAACTCACCTCCAAAGTTGTCCTCTGACGTGTAGCATGGCAGGTGCATGTGTGTACGCACACACAGACACACAGACGCAGACAGACGAACAGACAGACAGGCAGACACACACACAGAAATTAAAAGAAGGTTCAGGAGCCTCACACAGCTATTCCCTGTCCAGGCCTTTGTCCCGGCATCCCAGTCTTCCTCTCAGCTTCCACACTCAGCCTGCATCCCTGGAGCTACTTCAAGCTCTTCTGTCTGGGGACAAGCTCTTCTGACCAGGTCCAGGGCCATTGTCCACACTGTCCTTGGTGCATACCCAGCGTCTTTTCTCTGTCTCTGAGTGTAGCTAGAGTTTTCCTGCGTGGCCCACAGTCAGGACAAATCTCTGTCACCCGCCAGTCCCACAGCCGCTCAGACCCAACCAAGTAAACACAGAGACTTATATTGCTTACAAACTGTATGGCCGTGGCAGGCTTCTTACTAACTGTTCTTATATCTTAAATTAATCCATTTCTATAAATCTATACCTTGCCACATGGCTTGTGGCTTACCGGCATCTTCACATGCTGTTTGTCATGGTGGCGGCTGACAGTGACCCCTCAGCCTTCCACTTCCCAGAATTCTCTCCTCTTTGTCCCGCCTATACTTCTTCCAGCCTGACCACTGGCCAATCAGTGTTTTATTCATTGACCAATAAGCAACATGTTTGACATACAGACCATCCCACAGCACTGAGCATGTGCTCTTTCCCAAGAGAGGTGGATTTCTGGACACAGCCCTGTGCTTGTCCCAAAGCCTGCCCAGGGTTACCATTGCTGTTGCTAGAACTCTTTCTGGCCTACTCCAGGCAATTGAGGGCCCAAGACAATTCACATGTTGTGTCCAGGTAGAGGGGGCATGGCAGCCAGACCTTCTGTGGCGTGGGCAGAAGGGGAACACACCGAGGCCCTCTTAGGTACGACCAATCTGCAAAATGGGGGCTGGTTCCAAGGAAGCCAGCAGACAGCCGTCCCGGTGGAGGCTCAAGGTGGGCAGGTTCATCTGGAGTCCAGCACTCCCCGGTGGTTCCAGATCAGCCTGTCACGGTCCATGTGCTCATGATATCCCTTAGTGGCCAGTTCACTTCCTTACCCTCTCCTGCCCACTCTGAGCACCAGACACACAGCAACGGCCTCCCTGGTTCCACAGCCCCCACCATGGAATGATGTCACATCCCTACAATAGTATGTATGTTAGTCAGGATTCTCTACAGGAACAGAATTAATGAAACACATATGTCCAAAAGGACAGTTATTAGACTGGACTACATGGTAGGTCTGGGGAGTCCAGTAACGGCTGCCTACTCGCGAGAGAGGCCGAGGACTCTGCAGCGGCCCAGCCCAGATATCTCAAGTCCCAACCTAGTGCAGAAGGCCAGGAGGACTCCTGGAGAGCTACTGGTCTTCAGTCCACATTGGAAAGCTGAAGAAGCTGGGTTCTGATGCCTGTGAAGAAATTACCATTACCACCACCATCACCACCACCACCACCACCACCACCACCACCACCACCACCAGCAGCAGCAGCAGCAGGGTACATGGATTCACAAACAATCTAGACGGACACCAACAAAACTGGGAGGCAATGAGGCAGAAAGGAAGGCTTTTCCCTCAGACCTCACTTTATCTGGTGACCACCAAATGCCTACATTTTGAGTTGGTTTTCCCATTTCATAACCTGATCAAGAAAACCCCTCACAGGTGTGTCCAGCAGCCTGGTTCTTAGCTGAATCCAGATCCAGTCAAGCTGACAGCCACGATCGGGCACCACAGTAGGCATGTGCATGCGTGCATGTGTGCGTGTGTGCGAGAGTGTGTGTGTGTGTGTGTGTGTGTGTGTGTGTGTAGACCAAAGGACAACCTTGGTCTTGTCAGGAGACATCAACCTTGTTTTTTGAGACAATGTCACTGGCCTGGCACTCATTGAGTACGCCAGGCCAGCTGGCCACTGAGTCCCAGGGACCCACCTGTCTCTGTCTCCCTAGTCCTGGGCCTATATATATGCGCACTCGGCGTTTTTTAAATCCCTCCACGGGTTCAGGTCCTCATGCCTGGGCAGCAAGCACTTTACCAATTGATCCGTTGCCGCAGCTCCTAGGCTGAGCTTTAAAGAATCAGGGAGCAGAGACGGATCCCTGGCAGGAGCCTCCAGGTCCAGGGTTTGCAGAGAACAGCAACACTGTGTCTGCTTCCTCAGGGCCCTTGCTCAAAGCCAAAGCCAGCAGGAGGGCAGCTCCTCTGAGGTGTCCAAAGGCTGTTCGAGTTGGACTAGTGTTTGTGCACAGGTGTGTTCTGGTGCTCATGCCCATGTGCCCGTGTGCATGTAGACCCCAGAGGACAACCTAGATGTCATTCATCAGTTGCCATCCACCTAGCTTGTTTTTGAGACCAGGTCTCTCACTTGCCAAGTAGGCTCGGCTGGTTGGCCAGTGAGCTCCAGGGTTCCTTCCATCTCTACCTTCCCAGCACTTGGATTACAACCATGGACTGCTATGTACAGCTTTAAAAAAAAAAAGAAAAAAGAAAGAAAGAAAAAAGAAAAAAAAACCACATGGGTTCTGGAGGATTGAACCAAGTGACCCATTTCCCAGACCCTCAAGTGACAATGGCTGATGGTATTACTGTCCTCAAGTCAGATGGAGGCTCCCTCCATGGTCAAGGATGTCCCCACCATTATGGAGTTCTTATCCCAATATGAGTAATGTATACAATATGACATTGCTGGAAAGTCCTGGAGGGATAGACATGGCAGCTAAGGAGCCAGAGGATGAGAGATGCAGGAACCCTTGGCTCTGGGGGACAAGCACAACCTTCTGGATGGGTTGTCCTTTAGGCTGAGACCTATATGTGGAGAAAGGGGCAGAAGAGGACATTGTCAGATAAAGGGAGCGTCAGCAAGTGCATAGGTCACGGCCTGGGGTGAGTGTGACGGGTCCGAAAGAGCAGAGAAGTAAGAGGAGACCAGCAGAAGGTGAGCCTGGGCAGCAGCAGGTTAGACCGCCTCATGGTCACACCCGGTGTAGCTCTTACAGCACTCACATCGGTCATGCAGAGGCCATGATGGTCTGTAAGGGTGTAGGAGGAAGGGCGGGTTGGAGGCCAGGTGACTCAGTTTATACAGTGCTTGCTTCACAAGCGTGGAGACCTGGGTTTGAAGCCCGGAACTCACATAAAAAGCCAGGCATGGTGCAACGTGCTTGTAATCCCAGCTCTGAGGAGGCTGAGACAGGAGGATTCCTGGGGCTTGGGGCCTAGCCAGCCTAGCCTCATCAGAGAGCTTGTGGTCTCAACTGATTGCAGCTGGAGAGACGGCTCATTAATGTGAGTACTTGTTACTCAGTCATGAGGACCAGAGTTCAGATCCCAGCACCCGTATCAGGCAGCGCCAAGGGAGCTGATGATCTCTTCTGGCACCTAAGGGCAACTATACTCACATGCACACATACACTCACAGACACACACACACACACACACACACACACACACACACACACACACACAAGTTTTAAAAATCTTTTCTACCACACACGTTGGTCAAGAACATGGAGAAGTCAAGGTGGTACTGAGCAGGAAGTTCTCTCCCTCCTGGCTAACTGTCACGGTACTAGAAGGTGCCACGTGGCTGCTGGGGCGGGGGAGAAACGTCATTAAGACTTACCCAGTGTGAAACCTGGAATTGCAGTAATGACCAGCATGGCCAGATTTGCCCATGGTGTGATAGTGGCACAGATGTGGGGGTGGGGGCAGCTGCTTTCTGTTCTGTGGGAAGAAACACACGCCTGATACTGGAAACCTGGCCAAGAGCCTGTGGGTGGGGAGTTCACAGGCCCCAGGGATGAACCCACGACTATTCCTCTGCCAGTGGACACTGCGCTTCCTAGTTGTTGGTGTTGGTGTTTTATCAAGGTAACGCAAGCGAGGGTCGTCTGGGAAGAGGGACTTCACTGAGAAAGAAAATGCCTCCATCAGGTTGGCCTGTAGGCAAGTCTGGGGGGGGGGGAGGACATTTTCTTTATTAATGATTGGTGTGAGAGGGCTCAGCCCACTGTGGGCAGTGCCACCCCGGGGCAGGTGGTTATTGATGAAATTACTAAGGCCACTCCACGTAGTTAAGAGGAAGATTTATTTAGTGGGTAACTTACAAATGAAGGGATAGGTAGGTGGCGGGTTCTGGAAAAGACGCAGCGCAGTCCAGCGGTGTTCTCTGGAGAACTCTCCTTGGTCTACCTCTCGCGTCCAGGTCCAGCAAACAAGAGAGCGCCGCACGTCCCGATCTCAGGTCTTCAGGCCCTCCCTTGGCCCCGCCTTGTCAGACCAAGGCTGGAATGGCTACCCACTACAGGTGGTCACAGATGGTATGTTTAAAAAAAAAAAAGCAAGCAAAGCGACCCATGAGGAGCAAGCCAGTAAGCAGCATTCCTCTATGGTCCCTGCTTCAGTCCCTGTGACCCTCCAAGTTCCTGCTTTAGTTCCTGCCCCGGCTTCCCCTGCCAAGGGATTATTCCCTGGAAATGTAAGATGAAATAAACTCTCACCTCCCCAAATTGTTAGCCAGGGTTTTACCACAGCAGCAGAGAGCAAGCTAGGGTGGACGAATTATCAAGGCGCACTCTAAATCCACACCATCTCTCTAGCTATAGATGAGCACAGCTCAGACCTCCTCAGAGAAGTTTCTTTGTGCAGTGGGTGGGGGTTAACACAGACAGCCACAACCAAAGTGTACAAAATTAGTGACAATGGAGTGGTCAGACTCAAAAGGGACATGTCTATCACACCCCTCCTAAGGTTCAGGGCCGTCACAGAGGATGGGGCAAAAGAGTGTAGAACCAGAGGTCACTGAGGACCAGAGCAAAACTGTATCTTCAGGAGGATCTTCATGTCAGCCCCTCTCCACTGCACTAACAAACTCACATCGACGGCTGCCTGAACTGCTCTGTACTGCTTACACTGCCAGTATAGACTGCACAGCCCTGCACTGTCTGCATAGACTCCACAGACCTGCACTGTCTGTATAGACCTGCACTGTCTGTATAGCCCTGCACTGTCTGTACAGACCTGCACTGCCCACACAGCCTGGTGGCTGTCCACACAGGGTGAGTCAGTCAACACTCCAACACGGAACAGGAAGGGCTTCATGAGTTCCCCTCTAGCTGAGGAGCTATGGCAGTTGATGGCTTGTCAGGGAGGGAGATTCAGTCTTCTTTCAGAGTGGCTCCTGGCAGATTGACCGTGCTCCATTGAATGGTCCCTTACCCAGAAATTCACGGATGGCACAAATTGGCTATTTGTGGATGGTTATTAATTTTAAAAAAGGACAAGAAGTTGGGGGGTAGGGAGGTGAGGGTAGTTCTGGGAGCAGTTGGGTGGAAGAGTTTGACAGTGAGTATAGTTAAATACATTGTATTGAATTCTCAATGAATTAATACAAATATAAATAAATTTTTAAAATGCATTGGTGTTTTGCCTACATGTATGTCTGTGTGAGGGTGTCAAATCCCCTGAACCTAGAGTTACAGACAGTTGTGAGCTGCCATGTGGGTGCTGGGAACTGAACCCAGGTCCTCTGGAAGAGCAGTCAGGGCTCTTCATTCCTGAGCCACTTCTCCGGTCCTTAAAGAAAAATTTAAAGGGAGACCTTGTCTCAGAAAATAAGGTGAATGGCTCCTGAGGAACGACACCAGAGCTGGCCTCTGGCTTCTGCACATATGTGCACATGCACCGCTCCCCCTGCCCACACGCACCGCTCCCCCCAGCTCACATGCACACACACACACACACACACACGCACACGCACACGCACACGCACACGCACACGCACACGCACATGCACACGCACGCAGATACACAGAAAAGCACACAAAAGAAGGAACAGGGGAGCCAGTAGGCAGCTGTGACAGCTGTTCAGGTGAGAGGAACCATCAGCTAAGGGAGCTCCTGGAGGTGACACTGAGATCTTGCCAATGGCTCTAGTAGCAAAAAGGACCAGCTAGGAGGCCTGGGTCTGAGCAGACAGTTCCAGAATGAAGACAGGAAGCCTAGGGGGAGGAAGGCGGGGCATGGGGCGGTGGAGCTCCAGTCCCGTTAGGTTCGGGGCCCACTGAGAATGTGCATCAGGACGACATGAACACAAGAGATACTGTTTCCTGTAAGCCCATGGCTGTGGTCAGGGAAGCCTTCCCACCAGGCACGAAGGGAGATGAAGGGTCACTTGCAGGCAGTTTCCCAGCCCTGTCAGCCTCTCTGTCTGCAGGTGGGCTGAAGGAGGGTTTTTCTTCGTAATCATGAGCTACAGTTTTGGAATGTTAGTGTCTCCTGTAGAAACAAAAGCAAAACCTCGTCCCCAACGTAACACATATCCTGGTTTCCATTCTGAGGTCAGCACATCCTTAAAGTATATAGGTTGATTTAATTCTGTAGTTTTTTCTATTATCCAATGTCTCTCTGCAGCTGTTGTTCCTTTCTCATTGGCATTGAGAAAATTCAAAGTTAATAGAGCATTATGCAGTCTATTTCTGGGGGTTTTTGTTACCCCTTTCTGTTTATTTAGCATATCCTTTAGAGTTCTGTTTGATCTTTCTATAACTGCTTGACCTGTAGGATTATGTGGTATACCTGTAATATGCTTTATATTGTAATAAGCAAAAAACTGCTTCATTTTAACAGAGACATATGATGGAGCATTGTCAGTTTTGATTTGTGCAGGTATACCCATGATGGCCATAACTTCTAACAAATGAGTGATTACAGAATCAGCTTTTTCAGAACTCAAAGCAGTTGCCCATTGAAATCCTGAATAAGTATCGATGGTATGGTGTACATATTTCAATTTTCCAAATTCTGCAAAGTGAAACACATCCATCTGCCAGATTTCATTCCTCTGAGTACCCTTTGGGCTACATCCTGCTGGTAATGGCGTTTGATTGTAGAAGGAACAAGTAGGACATTTCTTTACTATTTCTTTGGCTTGTTGCCAGGTTATGGAAAAATCCTTTTTTAAACCTTTACTATTGACATGATGTTTTTTATGAAATTCTGAGGCCTCCAGCACATTTCCTATCAATAATTTATCAATCTCATCATTACCTTGTGCTAGAGGTCCTGGCAGACCAGTATGAGATCGAATGTGAGTTATATATAAAGGATGACTCCTTTTCCTGATGGTATCTTGTAATTTCCAATGTGGCCTTGAACTCACTGATACCGGTCAGAGGGAGAAACAGAGGGGAAGGGTGAATGGGGGAGGGAGGAAGGAAAGAAAAAAGGATGTTAGGAAGGCAAGGAGGAGAAGAAGGAAGGAATGGGGAGAGGGGAAGAAGAAAGAGATAGAAGAAGGGCAGAAAGAAGGAGTTGGGGAGGGAGAGAGGAAGGAGAAGGAAGGAGCCCAAACCACCCAGGAAAACCAGCCCCTGGTTGGGGGGGTAGGCTTTACGGGACAAGGAGAGAGCAGCTGGCCGGAGGGCCAGCTTCCAAGGGTGGCTTCCAGCACCGGCACTGAGGCAGAGACAGAGAGACAGAGACGTGTTCCTCATGGCTCCCATCCTGCATTCACTCTAGAGGCCAGACAGTGCTACACCATGCTCCCAATTAGTTCCCCCTATTACTAACCTACTGTGTACCCCTCATCTAACTATGCCTAGAGCCCAAAGTTTCTTTGAGTGACAGAGAACATCCTATTCTTGGTGGGCTCCTGTCTACAGCCTCTTGCCCATCTTGTCCTTTTGAGCCTCAGGGGCCTCCTGTATCCTCCCAGCATCCTGGTTACAGGGTTCATCCTTGATAGGCACTGAGGCCTCCAGCACTAAGAAGTTAACTTCAGGCTCTCACTGTTTTAGTGAAGAGACACCATGACCACGGCAACCCTCATAAAGGAGGACATTTAATCCAGTGGCTTACAGTTCAGTGGTTTAGTTCTTTATCATCATGGAGGAGCATGGTGGTGTGGAGGCAGACATGTGGCTGGAGAAGGAGCTGAGAGTCCTACATCTTGACCCGCAGGCAGTGGGAAGTGGTCTAAGTGTCACACTGAACAAACCTTGAGCATAGGAGACCTCAAAGCCCACCTCCACAGTGACAACTTCCTCCTACAAGGCCACACCTCCTAACAGTGCCTCTCCCTATGAGCTTATGGGGGGCAATTACATTCAAATTACAACACTTATCCTCCCCATATTGTTTACTTTGGCTCTTTTGGGGGCCCGCCACCCAGCTCCCAAATAAATCACACATGGAGGCTTATTCTTAATTATGAATACCCAGCCTTAGCTTGACTTAGTTTCTTGCCAGCTTTCCTTAATTTAAATGATTCCATCTACCTTTTGTCTCTGAGCTTTTTCCATTCTCTTACTCTGTAAATCTTACTCTTACTCCGTGGCTTGCTGTGTAGCTGGGTGGCTGGCCCCCGGAGTCCTCCTCCTTCTCTGGCTACTAGATCTCCTTCTCCCAGATTTCTCCTTCTATATATTCTCTCTGTCTGCCAGCCCTGCCTGTCCTTTCTCCTGCTTTGCTATTAGCTGTTCAGTTCTTTATTAGACCATCAGGTGTTTTAGACAGGCAAAGTATCACAGCTTCACAGAGTTAAACAAATGTAACATAAACAAAAGTAATACACCTTAAAATAATATTCTACACCATATTTCCCTTTCTTCTTGTGCCTTACTATCTTGGATCCACCTTGTTTTCATTACAGTGGCCTCTTCAACATTCCCTCTGTCTGGCTCCACCCACACCCCATTGGAGGGGGAAGGGGTGGTCCGCCACCTCCAGAGCTTAAAATGTAAAATCCAAGTACTTTTTCCTGCAGCCCAAAGCCTTCTGTGTTAGGTTCTGGGATGCTGGAATACATGGTTTACATGTTATAACTACCATCCCTTGTTTCACTGCAGGCATCACTAATCAATTAGAGCACTCTTTCCTCTGCAAGCCCAGGATGTAGCTTGTGAGTTCCCTTCAGCACAACAGATCTGGTTCATCCTAAGCTTTTAGTTCTAGGTTCTGGAATGGTGGAATATACGGCTTACATGGGACTTCTCTCAGCCCTTGTTGCATGGCAGACATTACTAATGGACTACAGCATTATTCCCCCACTAATCCAGGATGTGGCTTCAGTTTTCTTCAGCACAACAGACCAGGTAAGGTCATAAGCCTTCTGTGCTACATATGGCCCACATGGTAGCATTTCCAGCTCTTGTTGCATGGAGACATTACTGAACAATTGCAGCGCCCCCCCCCCCAGCCTAGGATGTAGCTTCTGAGTTCCCTTCAGTACCACAGACCAGATAAGCTCATAAGTCCTCGGTTTAGGTTCTGGGACCCTGGAATGTGTGGCTCAAGTGAAGACTAGGTCACCCCATAGCATTTATTTATCATCAACAAAAAGGCTGGCATGTTAGGTTTCAAACCTGGGACAAATGGCTGAGGTGCCTATTTAACATATCAAACCAGGTGCTGGCCACCAGGTTCTCCCTGCATCCCTCAGTCCCCACCTGTGACAGGACTTTCCTGGCTGGCACACCCTGCCCCCCACCCCAAACTTCTCTAGCCCAGGGCTGGGCTGCCCTTCCCCCAGCTGCCCTTGACTATATAATCGATCATTTTGGTCCCTGGCCTTTTCATCGACACCTTGGGCCTCCTGGCTGCTGCACCTGGTCCTCCTCTCTCCCCTTTCCTTAGCCCTTCTCCTCTCCTTACACGGGTCATGTCCACTCTGGACTCTTCCCATGTCCCTGCCTCTGGCTATGCTCTCCCTTTTATCTACAGCAAACTTTCTCCTCCACCATACCCAGGAGCAGTCATGTCCTTTCCTTTTATTTCTTTTTTTCATTCAATTTCCAGCCCTCTTCCCACAGCAGCCCTTTGCCCCTGGTCATTCAGGGTGTGGCTTTTAGGTTCCAGGCACATCTTGGGATCATGTCCTAACTGTAAGCTGCTCCCTGTCTTCTTTTCCTTCTTCAGTCTCCTCACATCCAGGCACGCCACTGAAATGATCCAGGAGCATAGAGTAATCAGAGTAACCACAGCAGAGTTGGCAGCTCAGGGGTACTGCCACACTCCAGGATTCTCACGGGGACCCATCATTAAAGAGGGAAGACACCAGAAAGTAGCAAATCCCACAAGCAAGAGTTCGGGTTGGAGGCTTTGGCTCAGGGCTTCCAGGAGCCCCCAAAGCCACTGAAATGGAGGGAGCTAGAGCAAGAAGGCTCCCAGTCTTATCCACTGTCCCCCTTGTACACCTGCCGGGGCTCCCCAGTGCCTGAGCCCTAGTTTTGCGGTAGGTGCTACAAGGCACAGCGGGGCTAATGGCGGATTGGGAGGCACAAGAAGAGAAGAGCCCAGCACCCAGGAGTTTGTCTGCCCCACCCTCTGAGATGAGGGCAGTCTGGAGTGGGCCTGGCCTTCAATCCCTAGCTCTTTTGGCCCCATCCTGCTCCTGCCTGCAGAATTCCAGCTGCCAGTCTGACTGTGCTACCGCCTGCCCAAACCTGCTTCTTTCTTGCATCCCAACGGGGAGCCACTTCCTCTTGGAAGCCCCCTGGATTGATCGTCCTCTTCTTACTGGTCTCCAATACCTTCTAGGTGGAGCCTGCTTTTCTCATCCGAACTCCAAAAAGTCCAAGCCCGTGTGTGCATGTGTGTGTGTGTGTGTGTGTGTGTGTGTGTGTGTGTGTGTGTGTACAGCACCCAGCAGCCAACACAGCCATCCTGACAAGTACAGAGCCTCCATCTTCAGTTAAAGTCTCTAAAGTTTCCCCTCCCTGATAGGTGGCCTGTCACTCATTTCTGTCCCAGGAGGGAAAGAGGAAAAGAAATTCAGCTCTGTTGTCTGAGTGAGGGACACGGAACATGAAATCTCTTGGGTGTATCTAGAAACAAAGGCACACGCTCAGGATGTTCACCGCACTCTCTACCGGTCTGTCTTTGAAACCCATAGTAGATGTGCGAATACTGAATCCTGAGAGAACTCGTTTTCAGGAAGCCGAGGTCTGCTTCTGTTGGGTGCTCTCCTGTGCCTGCCTGGAAGACTCAACTTTTCCAGCCTTCCCCTTCATAGCAGCCAGTATCTGGCCTAGGAAAGCACTCCTTGTATGCCCGTGGTTTACAGGTTGGCATATGTATTCTGTCTCTTTGGGACCCTGTCCCACTTGCTTGGTGACAAATTACAGAAAGCCCTAAGGTACACGGAACAGCCCCTGGTGGGGCAGCTTTGGACCCCTGGTGCTGTTGATTCCCCTCTGGATCATGCTCTAGCGTATCTGCACGCCTGCCTGGTCTTTGGTTTCTGCCCTCTAATCTGTCATCTGTGTTGGACAAATGGTCACTCCCAGCGGTATGGTAGTGCTATCCCACACTCTAGCCAGCTGTACCTAACAAACATCTGAGAACCTGGTAGGTGCCTTTGTCCACCCTGGACAAACCCTGGTTCCACAGGTTCTCACTTCTGCCCAGGAGACTGGCATGAGGCAAGCTGGGCAGAGAGGAGGCGTATTTATGTGTGTGCTATCAGGGAAGACTCCCTGAGGGAGGAAGCGGTGGGAAAGCAGTTTCCTGATGGCTGTAGTGGACATGTCCCCTGCTGCCAGCCTCTATCCAGGACAAGGGTGCTTAGACTGGGCAGGATGATGCTTCATGTGGTCCACTACCCAGAGGTCAGCCACATGGTGAAAACAGTGTCATGGGCATTTTCAGACAGGATGTCCAAGGACAGCCGTGACTCTGTCCTTCTCATATAACCCTAGGGAGCTTGGCCCCAGGAACAGCACCTCCCCATCCCTGTTCTCAGCATGGAGACTCCAACCTGCTCCCCTAATCACAGCCCCAGGAATCATGACAAATTGTAGACGATCAGCACCCAGGGCCCAGAGGTGGCTGGGTACATTAATAAGAAACTGGTGATACGTGGCTGCTTCTGAACGAAGTGTGGCCTAGCCCCTCTGCACCACCCCATAGCCTTCCTGTTGGTTTCCAGTCCACAACTAAGCCAACCTCATTAGCTTACCTCCCCTGTGCTCACCCCTAATTATGCTCCAGCCAAGGTGGGGGGCACAGCCCTTATGGCCCAGGCAGCCGGAATCCTTAATAAAAAGCCATACTAATAATTATAAACAACCTATGAGGCTCCTTTTGCAGCCCTGCCATCCAACCTGGCTCTGAACCAGGACTCTAGTCCTGCAGTGACACCCCAGCCTGTATTCTAAACATGCTACCCTGGCAGGCAAGAGCAGCCCTGTTTCCACCTGTTAATGGGCATCTGCTGGGAGCCTAGGAGTTCAAGGGCTTTGGGGAAGGAGGCTGAGAGACAGAACAGCTGGAAACCTAGCTCGGCTAGCTGTGACCTCTGCTGGGGAAGCCAGGAGCAAGTTACACCTTTGTACCTGGCCATCCTCCCTCCTGATGTTCCTCCTGCCCAGTTGTGGTACCCAGACCTGATCTTGTACCCTGGCCACTTCTCTGGATTCCTCTCCTCACAGCCAGGAAGCATTTGGCTTCCCTGGGCCCCCACATTCCTCTCCAATACCAGCTAGTACCAAATATTCATAGTCCTCTGCCCTTCTGAGATCACTGGATCACTCCTTGGCATTCCTATGGCTGGACTATGCTAGGTGGACATGTTTACTGTGAGCTTCCGACAGGAGTACTGGAAATAACGGGTCGCATCTTCCCATCTCTTTGGATACAGAACCCGAGCTCTAAGCTCTACAGGTGTCGGGCTGGAGGATGGTCACCAATCTCTTCCTCCAAAGTCAGCTGCTTTTAGCCATTGCTCACACCACAGATGTGGTCCAGGGCTAGGGGATGGCTCAGTTGGTAAAGTACTGAGTTCGGATCTCCAGCACTCTTGTGAAAGCCAGACAAGATGTGAATTTGTAATCCCAGCACTGGGGTGGGGGTGGGTGGAGAGGAGACAGGAGAATCCTTAAGGTTTTTTGCTCAGCCAGCTGAAGTGAATTAGTGATCTCCAGGTCCAGTAATAGATCCTGTCTCAAAAAGTAAAGTAGAAGATCCCGGAGATGGCTCAGTGGGTTTAAGTGCTTGTCACCCAAGCCCGGCCTCAGAGTTTAATCCTTAGAATCCACGGTGAAAGGGAGAAATCACTTATGAAAGTTGTTCTCTGACCTCCACGGGTGTGCCACATCACACACACACACACACACACACACACACACACACACACACACACACACACCCCAATTTTTTTAAAAAGAAAGACTCAGCCTAATGCTCAGCACCACTGCAGTGGCCATGGTACCAAGCGGCCGTCGTGGTCAGGCAGAAGACCTGCTGATCTTCAAGATGCAAGCAGAGCAGCACACTTTCTGCAGAATGCTGGCAGCTGGCGGACCCTGGAGATGATCTACAGACCTTTCTGGTGACAGAAGGAAGAGGGACAAGGTGCCAGCTCCCCCTCCATTCAGGAAATCCCAGTGGAAGAGGGAAGGGCTGGAGTCTGCTGGGGTCTGCTCCGCAGTGCAGACAGCCAGGCTCTCGAGAGTGAAGCGCCTTCCAAAGAGGGTCAGCCTGCCTTGGCGCTCCAGAAGCACATGCAGCCTTGTCTAGCCATATCTAGCTTCTTACAGGGATGCTGGAGTCTTGAACGCAGGTTCTCATGCTTACGCAAGTGCTCTTACCTACTGGACCATCTCCTCAGACCCCTAAAACCATTTAAAATGCCTACTATGATCCTGTGGCACAACACATGGCTTCTTGGGAGGCAGGAAGCCCTTCCATCAGCTGGGCAGGTGTTCGCAGGGCCAGCTCCAGGCTCGCCACTGACTGCCTACTGCCGAGGTATCTGTATACTTCCCAAGGCCTGAAGGGGGTGGGCTGTTTTAGTTACTTTTCTGTTGCTGTGACAAAGCTCCATGACCACGGTGACTTAAAAAAGAAAGCATTTAGTTTGGAGCTCAGAGTTCCAGAAGGTTGGACTCCATAACCATCATGGTAGGGAGCAATAGGCAGGCAGGCATGGTGCTGGAGCAGTCACTGAGAGCTCACATCTAATCCACATGACAAGGCAGACACACACACACACACACACACACACACACACACACACACACACAGAGAGAGAGAGAGAGAGAGAGAGAGAGAGAGAGAGAGAGAGAGAGAGAGAGAGAACACTAACTGAGAATGCTGTGGGCTTTTGAAACCCCAAAGACTGCCCCAGTGACACACCTCCTCCAATAAGGCCACACCTCCTAATCCTTCCCAAACAGTTCCACCAGTGGGAATAGGGGTGGGGGACATGAAGCATGCAAATATATGAACCTATGGGAGCCATTCTCATTCAAACCACCACACAGGCCTTACAGGAATGAAGTAAAACAGCCAGTGAAGTGCAATGGGAAGTGCTGGGGATATAAGAAAGTCTAGCCTGTCTGGGAAGGTGTCACTAAAAAGAAGCTTTTGAAGTAAAAGCTGAAAGATATGCAGTGTCATTGGGGGTTGGGGAGAAATGGAGTTAAAGATTCAGGAAGAGGAAACTGGCTGGGCAAAGGCCCTGGGGTCAGTTGGAGACTGATAAATTGATGGAGACACATGGCAGAGCAGTAAGGAGCTGGAGAGCTTTGTGGTCAGACCATCAGCTTTTTGGTGACTGCTGCTTGCGTCCTGGGTGGAAGCGGAGGCATGATTGCATTTGCTGGACATAGGGTTGCAGACCACGGGAGAGACAGGGTAGATACAGAGAAACCTTTTAAACACACAACACCTGCTACCTCACCAAGAGAAGTGGATTGCAGAGGGGGTGGATGGGGCCTCTTCATGAGAGGAGAGCCCAATGGGACCTGGGTGGATGGCAGGGTGCCCAAGGAATCCAGGCTGCAGGAAGGGTCTGTGATGATGGGGGACACTTCAAGGCTAGGGTACAGGGATCTTCTGGGACACACCACCCTCAGCTCTACACTTTCAGTTCTAGTCTGCCTGCCTCTGACCTTCCAAGTCAGGGAAGAATTCCTGAGTATTGAAGAAAGAATGACCCGTCCAAATGATTCCAGAAACATTCCATCCTGTTTTAAAAATACACATTTAAGAGCCAGCCCTTTAAAGCTAAATATGAAGAGTCCCTGAAATAAGTAAGGAACTGAGGACAGAAGCATGAGATGTGGACTCAAAAGGAGACTAGACAAGCCAAAACATGATCACTGCAAATGACGGGCCCCTCTCTATGTCATCTCCTGCGTATCTCAGGCTCCCAGAGGGCTGGCCACCTCCTAGAGTGCTCTAGGCTGGGCCCAGCATGGCCTAGGAGCACCTGACTGGATGGGACAGACACACTATAAGGGATTTTCCCTCTCCTTTTTTAGTCTTATTTTTTCTTTGTTTTTCTGTGTTTACGTGTATATTTGTATGTGTGCTCACATATGTGTAGAGGCCAGAGGCTGATGTCGGGTGTCATCCTCTGTTACTCTCCTCTTAGTTTTTGAGGCAGGGTCTCTCACAGACTCTGGAGTTCACTGATTGGTTAGATTGGTAGTTGGCAGTGAATGACCTGGGAGGATCTTGTCTCCACCATCCCAATTGCCGGAGTTACACATATGTGCCACAGTGCCCAGCTTTTACATGGGGGCTAGGGATCTGAACTCAGGTCTTCATGAAAGTGCTTCACACCACCTCCCAAGTAACGTTTTAAAGTGTGCAATTTGTTGACGACTCACAACTAGCATCCCCAAAGAAAACACAGGCGGGTTCAGTTTCTTCCCGGTCCCCATCCTCCCTGCCCGTGGTGCTGCTCATGCCTGTCTCTGTGGGTAGTCTTTTCTGGACACTGCACACCAAAGTAATCCTGAAATGTGTGGCTGGCTTCCCTCATGGAACATGATGCTTTGGGGATCCAGTAAGCAGCATGCGTCCATTTTAGATTCTTTGGGGTGGCTAGATATTTCAGTGGGTGGAAGAGGCCACACAGACTGAGAAGTGGCAAGTGAAGCTAACGGCAAAGCAAGGGTTTTTATTTGCATGAAAAGCAGATGTGCCAATCAGGAACATGGGCTTAGTTTCCCGAGTGTTCCACCAGGCTCAGGAAAGCCGGGGCTTGTGTAGCAAAAGCCTACTCTTCTACAACGAGAAGACTGAGGTGAATCCAGTGGCTGCAATCCAGTGGCTGTGGTCTCTCACACACCAGCCTGGCTGTGAAGTATGCGTGTTCGTTGGGATGTTTGGGTCCAAAGGCAAGCTGGCCACTGCAGTGTTTCTGAAGCCTTTCAAAACCATCTTACACCCAGAAAAATGTTCCACTTGGTAAATTCAGTTCCAGACACGATGTCTGCAGCGTAACTGACTAGAGCTAAGACTTCTGCTTTCGTTTGTGTATGAGTCCAAGGACACATGTGTTGCATGTGGAGACCAGAGGACAACCTCAGCTGCCGTTCCTCAGGTATAATCCATGTTTTCTTGTGGAATGAGGCGGTGTGTGTGTGTGTGTGTGTGTGTGTGTGTGTGTGTGTGTGTGTGTGAGATATCTCTCCCCAGCAAAGTAAGAGGAGCATCAGAGGGGCTTTGGGGCTGGGAAGCCTCTGCCACCACTGAGCTCTGTTGGTCCTGGCAAGTCCTCTTGCCTCTCAGAGGTCAGATCCCTGCCTGCAGGGGTCCAGTAAAGTGTGAGTAAAGAACATGCAGAAGCAGGCTTGGTAAGGAGGAACTGCCACTTGGTAGACTCAGTCACTGCTGGAGCTCATGTAGATGTGCACACACATGCTTCTAACGGGGCTATTGCAAGCTGAAAGCAGGTTGCACAAACTAAACAACCACTCGTCCCAGGTCAATGGGCTGAGCATCCCGGCTAGTGCAGTGTGTTACGGCAAAGGTTGTTTCCCTTTGATTGAGGGGCTACCTGAGAGCTTGGGTCAATATCACCCCAGCATCTCAAGAGAGGACAAGGGAAGGGCCAGACACCCAACTACTGTTGAGTGTAAATCGTTCACACTATTTTAAAGTCAAAAAGTGTGTGTGTGTTCATGTGCAAATAAATTTGTGTGTGGAGCAGAGGTCAGTTGTCTACATAAGGTATCTTTTTCAATCATTCTCTGCCTTATTTGTGTGTGTGTGTGTGTGTGTGTGTGTGTGTGTGTGTGTGTGTGTGTGTGTGTGTGCTGGGGATCTGAAGCCAGTGCTCTTCAGTTGGGCTATCATGAACTGGATGTCTGAACATTGGGAGAAACTTGAGTGGTTAGAGACGGGATTGGATTCTGAGTTGTCTAGGGACCAGTAGGGTCCTACACACCCTAGGCAAGTGAGCAGCACGCAGTTTACCCAGGTGAAGTCCCTCACCTTCTGCAGCACAGTAGGTCAGGATGTCGCCCCTCTTTTGCCTGGTGTCACTGTTACCTCCTAAGAGGTTCTCAGGCCTGAGAGAAGACCCTAGTAAATGCCCACGAGCTCCCCTCCTCCCGCCTGGCCTCCAGTTCTGTTGTGTGAGAGATGCTCATTTCCATCTCTCGCTTGCAGGATAAGTTCCAAGAGAAAGATACAAGCTAAGCAGACCTGCCAGCTAAACTCATGGACTCCTTCCGGGGACTTTGCCTGTCCAGAGCTGTTCACATGCGTCACCGAAGGCCAAAGAGAAGGTTCTGTGGGTAAAGTCACTTGTCATCAAGCATGACAACCTGAGTCTGATCCCTAGGACCCACATGATGGAAGGGGAGAACAGACTTCTGCAATGTTTCCTCTGACCACACACGCATGTTCCATGTTGTGTATGTGTGCGTGCACATGCATTTGAGTGCAGACGTATGCACACACATTAAATAGAACAAGATGTAATAAAAAAATGTTAAATGTCACTGAGCCTCTGTGATCTGGGCCACCTGGGAGCCAGACTTCTATAGGTCTCCACAACAAAGCATCCTGATCCTCAGGTCATCTGGGCCACTGCAGGACTGGTCAGGCACATGGTTACCATCCACAAAAGAGCTTGGAGCCAGGAGCCCCCTCAGGCACCTGCTAAATGCTTCTCTGAGTGAGACTCATTTGGGACACATGCTAGCTGTGTGACCTTGGACAAGCTACTTACCCTTTCTTTGCTTCAGGGAGGTGAGGGTGAGAAACAGAATAGGAGCACAGCATGTACCCCGAGAGTCACGGAGGGAATTAGATAGCGTAGTGTGCTGTTCCCAAAGGCTGGCGATGTAGGCTCACCCTCCCAGCTCCTCCCCTCCATGTGATACCTGGACACATCGATCAGCCGAGGCTAATTGTCACCAAGACTGCTCAGCCTCAGTTTGGTCTGTGTGAGCAGAGCAAGGTCCAGGATGGTGGAGACGGACAACATCCCCCCAACTGACAGTACCTCTGCCCCAGTAGCCCTCCTGAAGGGCAGGCATTGACTTGAAGGGGAACGTGTCCTGCACATTGTCCTCGGAACCCCAGGAAGCTGCTGACAAACTGGAGTGTGGACGTTAATGCAATCGTTGGATAATTCAATCACTTTATAGAAGTTGATCTGTCCTTTTTATTACAATTACTGTCGGCTGGGGTGTTTCGTTCCATCATCGAAAATAAACATCATTTATCATACTTGTAAAGATTAGCCCCCGACAGCTCCTGCTCTTGCTTTGCATAAATGTGTATTAATGCTGGCCCTGCCAGCAGTGCAGGAGAAGTCTATAACTCACAAGACTGATTAGGACCTGTCACCGCTGCTTTAAGTAACGTCTTATCATGACTGATACTCCCAGACTAGAGAGCCGAGCCTAGGGAAGGAGGGGCTGCTCTGGGAGATTTATGGTGTCACTGCAATGAAAAACAAGCCAGGGACGGTGGCATCTGTTTCCTCTGGGCTGAGCCATGCCCACACTGGGGCTTCCCTTTATCTTCAAGCCCTGGCCCAACCTGCAAAGGCTTCCACGCAAGTGTCGGGTCTGTTCTCCCAATGGCCACTGCTAGGCTCCCAAGGGAGTCTTGCCGGTCCCTGCATGGCCTCCTCTATGACTCCATCAAGCTTCTGTCTCCCCCTCTGCTCTGTGGGAGCGAACTACCCTGCAACTATCTGTCAAGAGCTCCCAGGTGGGGCCCATAATGTTGTCACCAGTGATCTCCAGCCTACGTCTCCTGGGCTCAACCTCCCCCAAATGCCCACTGATTTCTACCTTGCTCATCCTCTTTGTGTGTGTGTGTGTGTGTGTGTGTGTGTGTGTGTGTGTGTGTGTGTGTGTGTATGTCTGTGGTGTGTGTGTCTCTGTGTGTGGTATGTGTCTGTGTATGTGTCTGTGCATGTGTCTATGTGTGTGTGGTGTGTGTGCGTGTATGTGTGTATCTGTGTGGTGTGTGTGTGTGTGTGGTGTGTGGTGTGTGTGTGTGGGGGGGTGTGGGTGCATGTACATGTATTGCATGTGGAGACTAGAAGAGGACATCATATGTCTTTCTCAATTGCTCTTCCCTACCTATATATTTAATAATGTATTTCTTTTTATTATTTTTCATTATGTATGTGTGTGGGTATTTGCATGTTAGTGCTGTTGCTATGGAGGACAGAAGAGACTGTCAGATGCCCTGGAGCTGGAGTTACAGGTGGTTGTGAGTTGCCTGATGTGGGTGCTGGGAACCAAACTCTGGTGCTCTTCAAAAGCAATACACACCTTTAAACACTGAGCACTCAGCCCCTCTACCTAGTGTCTTTGAGGCAGAGTCTCTCACTGATTCGGGAGCTTGCCAATGTGATTAGACTGGCTGATCAGCAATCCCTCAGGTGCTGGGATCACAAGTGTGTGCTGCTGTGCCTGGCTTTTTTCACAGGGATCCTGGGGGAATTAAACTCAAGGCCTCATGCTTTCAAAGAAAGCACTTCACTGGCTGAGCCGTGTCTCCAGCCCCTGGTCCATCCTCCTGTCTGCCCTCCACATTACAGTATGACCCTCTACACTCGGGGACTTCCCTTACCTGGAAGACAGTGTCAAAATTTGCTGGGAGCTGGCTTTCTGGTCCTGCAGAGACTGTCTGCATCTCCTCTCTCTCCTATTGCCAGACCCTTCAAATTCTCAACCTTGCTTACTGCTATGGTTTGAATGTGAAATGTCTCCTGTGGGTCATATGTTTGAGAACTTGGTCCCAGTTGGTGACACTGTTTGGGAAGGCTGTGGAACATTTAGGAGGTGGAGATTCACTGGAGGAAGTGAGTCACTGGGGGGTGGGCCTTGAGGGTTTACAGCCCAGCACCATTTCCTGTTCATTCTCTGCTTCTTGATTGTGGTTGCAGTGTGACCAGCTGTCTTGTGCTCCTGACACCGTGGCTCCCTCCCATGGTGGACTGTATCCCTTCGAACTACGAGCCACAATAAATCCTTCTCTGCTTAAGTGGTTTCTATGTATTTTGGTCACAGCAGCTAGAAAAGGAACTAATTCATCCACCTTTACCTCCAGTTGGCTCAGGATTCCACAACCCCATCCTTGAGCTGGGTTGGCAATGGCCATCACAAACCAAAGTAAAACAAAATAAAACAAAACAAAACAAAATGGTATAAGGTCTGTTCTGTGTGCAAGAGAGTCCAAAGAGTAAATAGAGGGAAGCAGAGGATGATGGGATCTTCTAAGAGTGCCCAGGCTAACTAGAAACCAAACCAAGCCAGATTGTACTAACCTAGAATGATGACAAAGTTGAATCCGACAAAAGATGGCAAGAAGCAGGACTTAGGAAGCTGGACCAGGTCTCTACCTGAGCAGGGAAAAAGGTTTTGAGAATTTTAAATGTCTCTTGGATGGGGGAGCTGTCACAGTTGGTAACAAAGATCTGACTTTAACCCTCCAGAACCTCTGTAAAAAAAAAGTTAGGTGTAGTTTCATGTGCTTATAATTCTAATGCAAGGAAGATGGAGACAGGCATAGGCCTGGGGCTCACTCGCCAGCCAGCCTGGACAATTTGGTGAGTTCCAGGCCATCAAGAGACCTTGTCACAAAACAAGATGGATGGCATCTGAGGAATGACACCTGAGGTCGACCTCCAGCCTTTACACATTAATGCATACATGTGCACCCCCACACACATATATGAGCATGCACACATTCACATTATTTGTGCATCCATGTTTTGTTATTTATGGTTGTGTTAGTGTCCTTTATTCACACTGCTGTTTGTGCACCTGTCCTAAAATGGCTGACCTGTACTTCCAATAGCCATCTCCCCAGGAGAGAGTCACCACCCACAAGTGGTAATTTATAATTAAATTAATTAAAATTAAATGCAAACAAAATTTCAATTCTGCATCCCACTTGAATTATGTCAAGGGCTCAATAGTTTCCATATTTGGCATCAAAGACTTAAACATTTCTATCTTTCTAGAAAGTTTTGTTGGGTATCCTGTGGGCTAAGGGATGCTTGGAGAGCATGGAAGTGCTGTGACAGGCCTGACTATATTTTTATTTTGAGAAATTTGGACTTTTGTACTTTGGGTTAGGAAAGCAGTAGAATTCTTTAAGCACGGCTTAATGGGCCATACTAGTAGGAACATGGAAGACAATGGTGCTGAGGATGATTTTAACTGTGGGGGGATGGCTTACGAGGTTTCAGAGGAGAAGAATGTTAGTGTGTTGCCTAGAGATCATTCCTGTTATATTTTGGTGAAGAAAGTAGCTGCTTTTTGTCCTTGTCCAAAGGGTTTGCCTGAGGCTAAAATGAAGAGATTTAGATTAATTTTGTTGGAAGAGGAAATCTCAAAACAGCCTAGTATAAGCTCTGTTATATGGTTACTAATGTTGATGCTTGTAAAGATTTATAATGGGGCTGGAGGGAGGACGTGGGGGGGGGCAGGAGGAGGGAGGACAGGAGAATCCGTGGCTGATATGTAAAATTAAATTAAATTATAAAAGAAAAAAAAGATTTATAATGAAAAGAATCAAGCCAGAAAAGAAAAAATACAAAATGTACAATTTGAAGAGAAAAAGAACACCAAGAAGTGGAATGGAATTAAGTCCTGTGTTCAAGGAGATGAACAGATTAATAAATATTATAGTGGTGACCTCAGGGCAAGATCCCATCCAGCTGAGTTTCCAACTTGTGAAAAGGAGTTAAAGAAAAGCTTAGAGCCAGGTGTGGTGGAGCACATCTTTAATCCCAGCACTTGAAAGGCAGAAGCTGGTGGATCTGAGTTTGAGGCCAGCCTGGTCTACAGACCAAGTTCCAGAACAGTCAAGCTTAGGCAGTGAAGGAAACCATCAAAAACAAAGCTGGTGAAGATGTAATTGAACAAGGGGTTCATGTTTCAGCCCCAGCAAGCAGCAGATCCTGGCAGCTTCAGCCACATGACTTTGGCTTTAGAGTCAAGGATAGAAGAAAGGCATTATGGAACCTTCCTTCATGACTAAGGAAAGCCACTGAGGTCAGGCATGTGGCAGGGGTGTTCCTGAATGGAAGCCTAGAGCAGCCATTTGTGAAGCTGTGAAGGTGAAACCTAGATTGCCTTAGAAACCCCAAGATGTTAGAGATGCCAGAGTCATGGGATACCTGCTGAGGAGCATTGCTAACAGGAAGTAGAACCAGTCAAAGAGAGAGAAGTGTGTCTCAGTCAACAAAGCTGAACGGAGATGGAGATCTGGAGAGCACTTTGGCATCAGACATGGAGATGCAGAGTTTGGAGTTTGCCCAGCTGGTTTTTGGTCTTGCTTTAGCCCAGTATTTCCTCACTATGCTTCCTTCCCTGTGTTTTGGAGTGGTAATGTATATATTGTGCCATTATATGTTGGAAGTATCTGTTTTTTTTTTTCATTTTGATTTTATAGGGGTTACAGTTAAGAGATTGCATGAATCTCAGAAAAGACTTGAACTTTGGACGTTAAAACATTGTTGAGACTGTGATAGACTATGGAGACTTTGGAAGCTGGACTAAATGCATTTTCTATTAAGATACTGTTACAAGCTTATGGGCACTAGGGAGTGGAATATAGTAGTTTGAATCTAATTGGTCCCCATAAGCTCAAAGGGAGCGGCATTATTAGGAGATGTGGCCTTGTTGGAGGAAGTGTGTCACTGTGGGGGTGAGCTTTGAGGTCTCCTTTGCTCATGCTTCTCTCAGTGAGACACTAAGATCATTTCCTTTTGCCTGTGCAAGATGTTGAACTCTCAGCTACCTCTCCAGCATCATGTTTGCCTGCATGCCTCTAGGTCCCATCATGGTGATAATGGACTGAACCTCTGAACTGTAAGCCCCCAGTTAAATGTTTTCCTTTATAAGAGTTGCCGTGGTCATGGTGTCTCTTTATGGCAACAGAGACCCTAAGACAGCACTGCACACCTGTGATCTCATCTTGGGGAGGTGAGGTGGGCACAGGAGCCCAGGAGGTCAAAGTCATTTTTGGCTATACAGTAGGTGCAAGGTCAGCCAAGTTTACATGTGACTCTGTCTCAAAAAAAGAGAATTTAAAAATTTTAAATTACAAAAATTTAAGTTGTAAAATATTAAGAATTAAGGTAACAGCTTTGTGTTTTTGGAAGGATCGGTATGCTTGTGAATCTAGGGACTAGCAGAGGCCTTTCAAAGCCCCCTTAATTTGGGGGAAGTTTGAGGTGATGGAAAGAAAGTTCTGGAGAACTCCAGAAAATCAGCCATGGGAGCTGGAGCTGGACTCCAGCCCTAATGGGTGTCTTTCATTCTCATTACCCCCATTAGAGCTTTATTGTATTAGTTATAGCTAATTTACATTTTACTGAAGCATTGAAAACAGATTGCAGATGTTTGGAAACAGATGTTATCCTAATGTTAAGGCACGACCATGAATATTTATGATAGTTATTGCCTGGATCAAATTACCTTGCTTAAGCAGGGAGGCAGGCGTGTTCTGACAACTTTGGCCAGCACCTGGGGAGGGAAGACAGACGGGTATTGAGGAATTTTTGGGCACACTTCAATTTTCCTTCATGAGGGATCTATTTTTTTTCCTTCTGCCTTCCAGGGAACAGAGGTTGGTTGTTGCAAAATACATTTATGGATTTCTCTGTAGCAGTCGTTGGCCAGGTCCAGAGTCTCCTGCTGGCTTTTTCCATGCTCTCCTTGCAGAAGGTCTTGCCAAGCCTTCCTCTGACCTAAGTGGCTATGGGTGCTGCTCAGGATGCAGGGGGGACAGCTGGGTATCTCTATGTCCGCCTGCTGGGGGCTGGGGAGACACCAGAAGAAATCAGGCTGACTCACTGCCAAGAGGGGCTTTCTCTCCCTCCCTCCCTCCCTCCCTCCCTCCCTCCCTCCCTCCCTTCTTCTTTCGCCTCCTTTTCTTCTTCTCACCACCCCTTTCTCCCTCCCTCGCTCCTTTTTTGTTTTGAAACAGTCTCATGTAGTCCAGGCTGGCTTCAGACTCACTCCGCAGCCAAGGATGAACTTGAATTCCTGATCCTCCTGCCTCTGCTTCCCAAATGCTGGGACTACAGGAGTGCATCATCACACATGGTTTCCGCCATGCTAGGGATAGAACCAGGGGCGTTGTGTGTGTGCCAGGAAAGCAAATATTCTGCTCGCTGAGTCAGACCCCTAGCTCCCAAGAAGGGCTTTCTTTTCCTGACATCCAAGTTGGCAGAACGCCAGCTATGGAGCTCTTCCTTTGCTGTCATAGGAGATCCCACCTTGACTTTAGGTCTAGTGGGGAAGGACTCTGCTGAGCATAATGGGCAAAGTCGTACTTGACTCAGGGCCTCAGAATCTTTGGTCCCTGTCATGTGACTTTTCCTGGGAAGATGTGAATGAACACCTACTGACTCCAAGTGGAACACTGAGGACAGACAGAAGAAAATTCCACTGTATCCAGATTGGTGAACCAGTGAGGTTTTTAGAGTTCCTCACAGGATCGGGGTAAGGGGTCCCCTACAGGAGCATTGATGTATCGAAGCTCTTGTTTCACCAAAAGTCCAGACAGCATGGATGATGATTCATAACAGCTGTACCAGAGAGCTCCCTACATGACTTACAGGCAGCTTGGGGGTCAGATGTCTCCTCTCCCCAGCAACTGTTAGTGCTTATGAAGCTTTGAGGAAGGGCTTGTGCATCCTGTAAGGCTCAGGAGCTTCCTGAGCCATGTAACATTAGCCTACTTCCTGCGCTGCTTAGTTTTTTGTCAACGAGACACCAGCTGGAGTCATCTGGAAAGAGGGAAACTCAATTGAGAAAATGCATCCATCAGACTGGCCTGTAACTAAGTCTGTGGTCATTCTCCTGACTAATGATTGATGTGGGAAGGCCCAGCCCACTGTGGGTGCTGCCACCCCTGGACAGGTGGTCCTGGGGTGTATTAAAAAAAAAAGCAAGCCAGTACACAGCTCTTCTGTGGTCTCTGTTCAGTTCCTGCCTCCAGGTTCCTGCTTTGAGTTCCTCCCCTGACTTCCCTCAGTGATCAGCCATGGTCTGGACATGTCAGCCATTTGTTTTCTTTCTTTCTTTCTTTCTTTCTTTCTTTCTTTCTTTCTTTCTTTCTTTCTTTCTTTTTTTCTTTCTTTCTTCCTTCCTTCCTTCCTTCCTTCCTTCCTTCCTTCCTTCCTTCCTTTCAAGATTTATTTATTTTTGTTTATGTGTATGTTTGTGTGCCTACATGAGTTTATGTGTACCACAGGCATGCAGGTGCCCTTGGAGTCAAGAGGGTATACAACCCCTGCCCCTCAAACTGGAGTTACAGACAGTTGTGAGCTGCCTGATGTGGGTGCTGAGAACTGAACCCAGGGCCTCCAGAAGCCATCTCTCAAGCCCTAAAACCTTTCTTAACCTCCATTGTTTTGGGGCATGCTGTTTATCATAGCAATAAAAAGAAAACTAGGCCAGGCAGTGGTGGTGCACATCTTTAATCCCAGCACTCAGGGAGCAGAGGCAGGTGGATCTTTGTGAGTTTGAGGCTAGCCTGGTCTACAGAGTGAGTTCCAGGACAGCCAGAGCTACACAGAGAAACCTTGTCTCAAAAAAAAAAAAAAGGAAAAACAAAAGAAAGAAAAAAAGAAAGGAAGGAAGGAAGGAAGGAAGGAAGGAAGGAAGGGAGAAAGAAAGGCAAAATAGACCATTTCCTGAGTCTTAAGGAACAATTCCCTGGGAAACTGCTGCATGACTGTCCCCTCCCCAAATATTTGCATTTATTAGCAGCACCCGCCAGTATTCTTAGTGGGCCTGTCTGCTGGGTGCAGAGACCCCAAGGTCAGCTGGTGCTGACTCTCACACTCCCTTCTCTGGTCCCCTGGCTGTAGGTGTGTAGAGCCTGAGACATAACTCATTCTCCAGAACCTCCCCCGGGAGCAGGCGGATGGCCTTTACCCTCCTATCCATCTGTCTTCCTTTCTTCTGGGGCCGTCTTAGTCTCTTGCTTGGGACTTGCTCTAGGCTGGCTTCTGGGGTAACCTTAGCAGGTATGTGCAACCTTTTGATAGTGTGGCATGAATATTGTCATGAACAAAGGTCACAGTAAGAGAAATGGACCATTAAGTCCATTTAATCAATTAATTAGTTAATCAATCAATAATGGTTTGGGCTGGTAACTCATATACACACCAAAAAATGCAAAGTAATTTCATAATGTTTTAGGTAAGTTTGTAATTTTGTGTTGGATTTCATCTATAGCTATCCTGAGGTACAGAAGTCTATAGGCTGCAGGTTGGATGAGCCTGAAACATATGGAGAGCCCTTCTGGATTAGTTCTACACCCAGCATTTGGGGGACAGATGCTGCGTGCCTAAGAAATCCAAATGTAGGCAGGCAGTTTCAGGAGCTGAGGGACAGGCATTAAGGGAAGGAAGATGGGCTAATGGGCAGCCGCTAGCTGCACCTGGGGTCCTCCCTAGCATCCATGCCCCGCTTCACTGTGACTGGGAACTATCCCATCTCAGCACAGCCCTTCCAGGTGGGTTCCAGAAAGTCTATTTCCCACAGAAGGAAACAGAATTTCAGAAAGGTTGACTGAGTCACTCAGGACATGTACTGATTTAACCAAAGTTTTTGGTATATGTATGTTTGTGTGTGGTGTTGTATGCTTTGGTGTGGGGGTGTGCACATGTGCATACAGCATGCATACAGAGACTAGAGATCATTTCAGATAGCTTCATAGATCACTCTCTACTTTTTTTTGAGGCATGATCTCTCATTGAACCTGCATCAGCCAGGCTGGCTGACCAATGAGTTCCAGGGATCTGCCTGCCTTTGCCTACCCTGTCCCCCTCACCTTGCCTTTACTGGGTTCTGAGGACCTGACTTCATGTGCTCATGCTTGCACAGCATCTACTTTACTGACTGAGCCATCTCCTGACCTGATTCAACCAGTTTTTATACAGTCTTTTAGGGTGACTGGGGTTGGGCTGGACACTCGGGGAGTCTGGGCCAGCCAGCGAGTAAGATCTCTGTTCTCATGGTCAGACGTGATGAGGACAACAGACATGACAATCCAGGCAAACCTTGGGTAATCTAATTGATTGATTCAGGACCTCCCACGGTTAGCTGTATCCACAGATGCTCAAGTCTCAAGTCCCTTAGAGAAAACAGTGCAATGCTTGCTTAAAAACGTAGGCACATTCTTAGATTACAGTATCTGACATGTGACTGCCAGATAAGTAGTTCTTATGCCATGATATCCAGAAATAGTGACAAGCAGAAGTCCAAGTCTCTGTAAGTCCAGTCTGGGCACTTACTTTTGTTTTTACTATTTATTTATTTTCCCTTGGTTGGTTGGCTCTGAGGGAGTAGAACCTGAAGACGCGGACAGCCAACTGTGTATGCACGATAGACATGGAAGCCAGAAACGTAGCTCAGTCGGCAGAGTGCTCGCCTAGCATGCAGGAAACCCCGGTTCCATCTGCAGCACCGCGTCGTAAACCAGGTGTGGAGACATACCGTCATCGGCTTCGCAAAGTCACCCTGGGCTGTATCACGCATTTGAGACCAGCCTGGGCTACGTGAGGAACTTGAGTCCTTTGGAAAACAATAAAAAAATACAAAGTAACAATGGACACACATGAGGCTGCAGAGATGGCTCAGAGGTTAAGAGCATTTGCTGCCCTTCCAGAGGACAGAGGTTCAGTTCTCAGCACCCACAAGGCAGCTCACAGCCATCTGCAATTCCAGGGGATCTGATGCCTTCTTCTGGCCTCCTCAGGCAACAGGCAAACACACACACACACACACACACACACACACACACACACACACACACATACACACACACACACACACACACCCCAAACATACAGATAATAAAAGTAAATAAATCTTTTAAGGTGGACATGTGATTATACTAGGCATAATAGGTACATGGAGATGTATGATGAATGCTCTGTACGGCTGCTGTGAGAAGTCATGGTCTGGGGTGTGATATTTGTTTTGAGAGTGAAGGAGGAGGGGTACACCCATGTGAAGTAAGAAGGAAGGCACCGGCGTATCGTAAGGTCCCAGATAAAGATATTCAAGGTGTTGTGGGGAGCTTTGAGGACAGCCTGACTGGAGAGGTAACTGCAGGGCCAGGTCACACAGGACTTTATCCTGGTAGATGCCAGGTCAGATGGCCTTGCTTAGTCAGGAAAGGGCCAGACCTGAGCCAAAGGTCTGCCTCCTGCCTCTGAGGACAGGACCCTGGGGCAAACTTGGCTGTCCAGTCAGCCTGATTCAGCATGTCTCCTGGGCATCTAGACAAAAGTCTTTAGAGGATTTTCCAGGAATGGACTGAGAAAGTATCTATCCCCGCTCTGTGCATGTGTGATTTCTTGTGAAGCAGGCACACGTGTGATTTCTTGTGATGCTGTCTACACAAGCCTGGAGTAGTCAGGCGGAAGAGGCAGATGAACAAGAACGCGAGGAAACGCAAAATGATATAACCATGGCTTGCCATGACAACACCAGATCATGCCAGCAGCCCCTACTACCCCTCCCTTCCCACCCCTGGGATTCTGCCAAGCTGGCCTTCCTGTGCCTGAAAAAACAGACAGATAACTGAGCATTGCTCTCTTGGGAGGAGATAAGGAGAACGTTTGATGTTTTGATTGTTGCTGTTCGAGAGATAAGTGTCTTCCTTAGAGATAAACAACTCCTTTCAAACACTTTAGGATCTTTGCTCAAAGAGTCCGGCACAGGGAGAAGAGGGCCACAGGTGGTTGAGTAAATGGCAGCAGCCGCCTCCTGGTGGCACAGTGCGTGGGTCTCCCTCAGCTAGCATCTTTAGAAAACAACTATTGCCCCTGCAGATGATGCAGCCAGAGGGCTGAGTATGGGAATTTCATGTCAGTTACTAAACAGCTGGGCAAATGAGATAGCTTGCACAGAGTCATTCCTTTTAAAACTGTAGTTGCACACCTGGCTACTAGTGTGACCCAGCAGAAGAGTGCCCACTGATAGCCGTGCCAATAGACTTTCCTGGGAGTCCGAGTTCTGTGCTCTAGCTTGCTGCTGTATTTTCATAGTGGGCTATTGTCTGCAGTGTACAAGGCATTGGAGCGGCCTGGAAGAAACCCTAGAAGCTCGGCAAATACACCCTTAATTGGTTTTTCACAGGTCATTATTATTTGTTGACTAGCACTTGTGAATTCAAGCTCTTGCTAAAATTTGTGAACCTCAAATCGTGAGGCGCGTGCTCGCGGGGTGGGGATTCATTTTCAGACATGAGGAGAGGGGTGAAATCTGAGGCCTCCTGTGGGTGTGGTTCCAGCAGAGCCACAGAACAAGGCAACCCTTTACTTCTTGCTCCGGCTGTGAACAGTTGTCCTTTTCAAATTCTGAGGGGCGCTAACTTTTTAATATCTGGGGACGCTTTTCGCTTACGTATGTATGTAGTGAGCGTTGGTTTGGATGTGTGTGGATGCCTGCCTGTGCGGGTACACATGCATGTGTGTATATGTGCATGTGTGTGAGCATACATGAAGAAGTCCAAGATTGACCTCAGATGTCTTCCTCTGTTGCTCTCCACCATATGTGTATTGAGGCAGGGTTTCTCACAGAGCTCACAGCTTGCTCTTTTGGTTATTCTGACTAGCCAGCTTACTCAGGGGATTCCTTGTCTCTACCTCCCATGCTCTGGGATTACTGGTGGCCTGCCATGTCCACTCGACCTTTGAACGGGTTCTGGGGACCTGAACTCTGGTCCTCATAGTGTTGCAGCAAGTCCTCTACCTGCTAAGGCCTCTCTCTCTCTCTCTCTCTCTCTCTCTCTCTCTCTCTCTCTCTCTCTCAGTATGTCTCTCTCCCTCTCTGTTTCTCTCTCTCTCCCCTCCTCCTTGGTTTTTTGAGACAGAATTTCTCTGTGTAGACCAGGCTGACCTGGAACTCAGAGATCTGCTTGCCTCTGCCTCCTGAGTGTTGGGATTGAAGGTGTGGGCCTCCACTGCCCAGTTCCCTAGGGACATTTTTAGTTGGTGATTTCACTATTTAAAATGACTCAGAGGTAGAGCTCTTGAATGGCAAGAGGTCCCAGATTTAATCCTTGGTAGCAGCAATAAATAAAAAAACAAGTAAATATAAATATAATGGCTCCAAACCCGGCCATCAAACACTGTCTAAGGTCCCATGCACCTGCAGGTTGTGACAGGAAAATACAAGCATTAGATAAACCCCCTTCAGTCACGGCAGTACTGCTCTTGTTCATGGCAATGAATTGAAATCTATGTTAAGCGGGGGCTCGGGTGTAGTTCTGTCGGTAGGGTGCTTGCTTAGCATGCACGAGGCCAGGGTTCAGCCCTCAGTGTCATGTCCATGCAGTAGAGTGTCTTTAAACAGAATCATTCAAAGAATGAAGAGGCTATGTATTGGTATCTTGAATGTGTGTGCTTGCATGTAAGCACATGTATGTGTGTGCCCTAAATGTCTGTGTTTGCAGGTGAAGAGCAGACATGAACCCTAGCTATCTTCCCCACTCACCCTCTACCTTAGTTTCTGAGCAGGGTCTCTCATTGAGCCTGAAGTTCACTGATTCAGGTGGACTGGCCGGTCTGGGAGCCAGGGGTCTTCCTGTCTCTATCCCCCCAGCACTAGGATCACAGAGGCATACCACTGCTTTTTACTTTACATGGGCACTGGGGATCAAACTCAGGTCCTCATGCTTATAAAATAAGCACTTAACTGCCCAATCATCTCCCCAGCCCTCCAGCCCTGTGTTGTTTGTTTGTTTGTTTGTTTTTGATAAACATTGTAGCCAAGAAACAAGAGCTCCAAAAACCTGTGTGTATTTTCCCATAAGGCAACAGGTCAGGAATCACTAATTTTGAGATACCATTGTGGTAGTTTGAATGTAATCGGCCCCCATAAGCTCACAGAGAGTGGCACTATTAGGAGGTGTGGCCTTGTTGGAGGAAGTGTGTCACTGTGGAGGTGGGCTTTGAGGTTTCTTTTGCTCAAGCTTTGCTCAGTGTGACCCTCAGACCATTTCCTGTTGCCTGCAAGATGAAGAACTCTCAGCTACTTCTCCAGCATCATGACTGCCTGCACACCGCCATGTCCCACCATGACGATAATAGCCTGAACCTCTGAACTGTAAGCTGCCACCACAATGAAATGTTTTCCTTATAAGATTGCTGTGGTCATGGTGTCTCTCCACAGCAGTAGAAACCCCAAGACAACCATGAGGTCACAGTTCCCACATAATGGTGGTGGTGTCTCCCCAGCACATACAACAACCTCCCCCAAAGGAAGTCATCAGTCTTAAAACTTGGGTGGACCTGATGTCACCCTCAAATCCAGGGTCAGACTGTGATGGTTAGTTTTGATTGAATCACCTGAGAAGGGAGTCTCAGTGAGGGACCGTCTAGATCAGGCTGGCTTGTGGGTATGTCTGTGAGGGATTGTCTTGATTACATTAACTGAGGTGGGAAGACCCATCCACTGTGTGAATTAGTTCATCGCTCTCTACCTTTGACTATGAATGTGACGAGCCGGCTCCCTCCATTTCCCTGTTGCGACTTCTCTGCAGCGATAGACTTAGCACCTGGAATTGTGAGCCCAAGACACCTTTTTCTCTTTTAAGTTGCTTTGTCAGGGTATCTTTATTAAAGCAACAAGGAAAGAAACTAAGACAGGACCAGACTGGCTTATGAAATCATATCCTTGTTGCCATGAGACTAGGTTCAGGGACATGATAGTGTTGCTGTGAGTTGATTCAATAGTAACCAAAATCCTGGAGCTCCCTTGCAGATGCCAGTGAACAGAGGCAAGACCTGAGTCTTATTCAGGGCAGTCTGAGAAAACAGTGGATCAATATCCTAAATACCTGGTTTATACCTCATCTCCAGCAGGCAGATTATAAAGGAAGGGGCTGGGGAGAACAAAGACGTCCATCATTCCAGAGCTGGGTCTTGCCCCTCTGGTCAGGTGGTCGGCCAAACTCTGAGATGTGTGCTCTTTGTGTCTCTCCCCCTTGCAGAAACATTGAGTCTAGCTGGTGTCTGCCAGCATCACCCTGGGACTCCTCCAGAGCAAACCAACCGTGACAGAGAGCGTGTGTGCTGAGCAGGTGGTGATGCCTGTGGGCTGAGTCCTTCCTACAATATGGAGTACAAGTGTGTCTCTAAAATACAGAATTTAAAGTACCTTATCATAATCAAAGTAAAAAAGAAATTCCTCAGGTATGGGTTCCCTAGGGGCAGAGATGCCCAAAACAAACACTACCCTACTAGGAAGACCCTTGGGAGACCTGAAGAGATGGCTCAGTGGTAAGAGCAATGTACTGCTCTTGCAGAGGATCTCGGTTTGGCCCCCAAGCACCCACATGATGGGTGAGAAACCCAAGGCCAGAGGTCAAGGCTCCATGGAAACAACATGCCCAGCTGCACGAGGGATCCAGCTTCTGGTTACCAGAACATGGAGTGACTGGGTCAGGAAACTGTGGACAGCAGTAAATTAACATGACCACAGTGACAAGGAACGGATGGTAACCTTCTGGCAGCTCTTTCCTGATTGGCTAGATATGGTTAGAGATCTAGTCAGTCGGGGTCCAGCTAGTCCTCAGTAAATTTGGTGGTCCTGATGCAGGCTTTCACTGTGGAACTCAACAGAGGAAGACACAAGACTTTGGGCCTGAATTCAGACCCCCAGATGGACTTTCTAGACATGGGGTTCGCTGGAGATGGAGAAGGTGCCTCCTTTCTAGAGGTTTCTGTTCTTGCTGAGAGTTCAGAGAAGTCCTGGTTGGCTCCTCATGCTTGAGGCTTCTGTCCAGGCAGGAAGATCTCTCAGCCTGCAAGATTTGATGGGCAGATGCAGGCAGAAGGACTCAGTTTTGAGTTAGCCAGCAGAGACCTGAGATGCCAAGCTTCAAAACCTGCTGGCCTGAAACTCTTTTTGGTGACCTGCAGAGCTCTCTACAAGGGACTGCTCTCAGGTGCACCCTGAGAGCTTTGTGCAGGAACACTTATCAGAGCTGCAGGGGCTGTCAGCTAGCACCCCATTGCTACATGTCAATCAACTGTAAGTTGTTTCCCCCTTTTAAAGGCTCTTAGTCCTGAACTGACAGTAAAGTTCCTTCTGTTATCTTTGCTGTCTGCCCACTCATTCTTAGAGGAAGGGCCAACAAGCACCTGGTCAGAGACAGATGCCCTCCACCCTCTGACTGTTTCTGTAGCACAAGCTAAGGCTAGCCCGAAGTCACGAGGGGTCTCCACACCAGACTTCCAAGGGCAACACATGTAGTTCCTCTCCCTCCTGAGTTCACAAGCAACATTCATCAGGAGACTCGGTGTATGGAGCCACCATCAGAAACTGACTGTTGTGTTTGTGTGTAGTATACATGTGCATATATGTGTGCACATGTGCCTGTGGATGCATGTACATGTACATGTGTGGATGCAGTGGTCAATACTGCGTGTCTTCCTTCATCATCCTCCACCTGTCTTTTAAGACAAGGTTGCTCGCTGAATCCAGTGCTCACTGATTGGCTAGACTGGCTGCCACTCATATTACACACCAGGAGAAGCTGGTCTGGAGAGGGACCATGAGCATCTTGCAGAGTAGATCTCCATCCTCCTGTGCCGGGGTTATATTCTCACACACAGCCTGACCCAGCATTATATGAAGGTTCTGGAGACAGAGTGTAGGTCCCCACGCTTGCACAGCTAACACTTTCCCAGCTGAGCCAGCCCTCCGGCCCCAGTGAGTACTGAATCTTAAATGTCACCTCTAAGTAATGGTCACAATTCTGCAGGTCTGCAAGGCCTGATGGATACCTCAGTGTGTGCAGAGCCACCCGAAGCCGCTGGAGGTGGTGGCAGGACAGAGAGGGCCCGGGGCAATCACTGGCAAACTGTTCTTTTGCTGGGGGTACGTACTGTGTGAAGCCCCCAGAGCACTGTCTCCTGAGATCTTGTACCAGTCAGAAATGCTAAGAGACCCTTCCCTTTTCCTCCTGCAGGCCCAGCTGGTCTGAAATATTAATGCGATTGCAACAGTATGAGACTTCTGGAGAGGGAGCCACCAGGACCCAGATTTCAGGTGTGGAAAAAACTACGAAAACGCAGTGGGGAGTTTACTCAGGAGGGGCCGTAGCTTTTCTGAGCTGATTTTCACACAGATATCCACAGAATAGGATCAAGAGACTAGGGTTTTTGTTTGTTTTTAAGGTTTTTTTGGGGAAGAGAAGTTGTCTCAAGCAGACTGGAGTGTTCAGAGAGGGTGTGCAGAGCGTGTTTCATCGTGCTTCTGGGTTTACTAACTTCATGACTTGAGTAATACCTCAGTGGCCTCTGGCTCATCTCTGTGACCTCAACAGTAATTCCAGTGTCAGGGTGACTATGGGTGCTGCAGGAGCTTAACTGTTTTCCTGAGAGGACAGTGCAACCCTGGCCTCACGTCAGGGCTCTGGGGCTGCTTTACTTTTTCTCAAGTTGTATCTGACAGTTCTCAAAATATGGCCTTGGGTTTGTGTGTGGGTGTTGTCGTTGTTGTTGTTGTTGTTGTTGTTGTTGTTGGTGGTGGTGGTGGTGTGTGTGTGTGTGTGTGTGTGTGTGCGTGTGTGTGCCTGCGCTTATGTTTGAACACACGTGCCCCTGAATGTGTTTTTGTGAAGGGTAGAAGACAACCTCAACTCAGACACTATCTTTTAGTCAGACGATCTCTCCATGGCCTGGAACTTGCCAACTGACTAGACTAACTGCTGGCCACTGAGCCTTGAGGATCCACCTCTCCAGCACTGGAATTACAGACATATTACACCTGGCTTATTAGTTTTTTTCTAAACATGGGTTCTGTAAGTTGGACTCAGTCC
>CABHPR010157974.1:28030-33267 GCA_902168415.1 Peromyscus melanophrys | reverse complement strand
ACTGCTTTTCAGAGGGGACCTGGGGCCACTGCTTTTCAGAGGGGACCCATCGTCAGGCCTTCTCATACCATGTAGAGTATTCTCCCAGATGTTACCGCGTCATTTCCTTATTCTGCATTCGTGAGTGATGTCCGTAAGAAGAACAACTTTATCTTTATGTCATCTCACCACGGAAGAGACCCTTTGTCACAAACCATTGCTTAATTAGTCTATGTTTCCAGCCCCCACTTGTCTGAACTTACTGTTGTAAAAATGACACCCCAGGGAGGAAGATGGCTCTAAGACTCTAAGAAAAAGTTTGCAAAAAAAAAATGAGCAAATAGGGAAACATATTTTTTAAAGCAAGAACGTTTGGACAGGTATCTCTGATGTTTGCATTTTTTCCAGAATGTTCCCTCACCTGGATCATCTTTCAGTCCATCCTGGATTCCCACTCTAATACCCAAAGCAGGGAACGATCATAACTCACAGGGGTGATGTTCGCAGATTAAAATAAAAACAGTCACATTGACATTTGGCAAAACGTCTCAGCCAGAAAAATATGTGCACGTCGGATGCTTCGCAGGACACGGCCAGATTCCTTTTATTCTTCCAGAAATATAGCAGGGCAGCGAGCAGTCAGGTTTGGATGCATTCCCACTTTCTGGAGTTGGGAGAGGAGAAAAAGAAGAAGAAGAAAACAATAAACAGTGAAAATCTGGCAGGTGATGTCATGGACGCCTCAATTTGTCAAGATACGCCACTTCTAAGTGGCTTCTCATTTCAAACTTGAGATGCTTCCAAAAATATTTAAAAACAAAACAATAACAGTAACAATGGGCTCTTCAAAGTCAGGAGGTCAAAAAACAGACCTGCCAGGAAGGAGGACAGAGTTGCTGGGCATCCACCAACATAGGAGGCAGCTGAGGAGAATGCTCTACGCGATAAGAGAATGCAGATGACTTCAGCCTGATGGGTCCCCTCTGAAAGACAGTGACCATGGAGCCCCTCAGGGGAAAGATGTGGGTCTGGACAGCCGGAAAGGGGCTGCTGGCTGCTTCTGGCAGTGGGGTTTCCCTCTGGATTCTGCTCTTATGTTCTCTCTTGCTAACTGTGCTGGTGTTTGGGTCTTATGGTGGTTTAAATACCGCCCCCACCCCCATCCAGTAGACTCATGTGTTTGAATGTCTGGCCCATAGGGAGTGGCACCATTAAGAAGTGTGACCTTGTTAGAGTATGTGTGGCCTTGTTGGAGGAAGTTGTCGCTGTGGGATGGGATTTGAGGTCCCATATGTTGCTCAAGCTATACCTACTGTGGCACACAGTCTCCAGCATCATGTCTACCTGCAAGACGCCATGCTTCTCATCATGACCATCATGGACTAAACCTCTGAAACTGTAGGCCAGCCCTAGTTCAATATTTTCCTTTATAAGCATTTTCTTGGTCGTGGTGTCTCTTCACCAATAATAGAAACCCAAACTAAGAGAGGTCTGAAGTGTGAGCACTGGCCAACAGTACCTGACCTTCAGATGATGCATAAGCCATTTTCTGGTCTCTGTTTCATCCTCTCTATCACACGTGCTCACACCTGGCCAAGGGAAGCTTTTAGCTACAGGTGGAGAATGTGTAAATATTGCTCTTTTCCTTACTTCCCCATCTTTGTCATACTTCTCCTGCTACCATAAAACACCTGGAGAAAAGCAACTTAGGGAGGGGAGGGTGTACCCCAGTTCACAGTTGGATGCCACAGTCTGTCACAGCTGGGAGTCATAGTGGCAGGGGCATGAGGTGCCTGGTCATAACTGTGTCCACTGTCAAGAAGCAGAGAGTGGCAGATGCTTTGGCGCGTGCACACACACACACACACACACACACACACACACACACACACACACAAATACATGTATGCGCTTTCTCCTTTTTATACAGTCCAGGATCCTAGCCCAGGGAATGGTGCTGCCCCCAGTGGGCAGGTTTTCTCAGATCATTGAACATACTTAAAAAACAGTCCTTCACAGGCATGCCCAAAGGCTCCCCTCATCTAGACAGCCCCTCCCTCATCGGTGCTCCTTTCCCAGGTGATTTTAGACCTTACCAAGTTGTAATTAACCATTTTTTTGCAGCCCCAAATAGCTTCAGCTAACGTTTTAATATATGTCTTAGTCACATGTGAACAGGGATACACACACACACACACACACACACACACACACACACTCATTTTTATGAAACCCAAATACTGCTGCACAGGCTGTCCTGCCAAACGACTTGTTTATTTGATTCTTTTCCTTTTAAACTGAGAGAAAGACGGAGGCTCACAACTGGCCTTTCCTTCTGTGTAGACTAGCAGGTATCACCAATGCTACAAGTCTATCTGTACAATGGGGGTAAAATGAGTAACAACCTCATTTTGAACAACTGACGTAAGTCCAGACAAGTGCTCAAGTGGTTCCCACACCCTGAAGGCTGAAATAAATAAATGTAATAAAACTATGTGTGTATATTTTCAAAGCCCTTTGATGTTTCCATCCTCATTTTTTTGCTCTGGTCTGCAGAGCTGGCGTAGTAAAGTGGGTACTTAAAAGCAGAGGGTCCTCTAGGGATCGACACCTGCATTCTATGAAGGGCCACATACAAATGTGCTTGGCTTTTGAGGTTACAGTACCTTGATCCAAACCACTCAACTCAACATAGGAGGTCAGCCACAGATAATGCTAATCAAATGGGCATGGCTGTTTCAATAAAACTTTATTTATAAGAATGGATGATGGCTCTTCTCCTTTCCTCCTCCATCATGCGGTGGGCTCCTGACTTGGCTTCTCACCATGTCTTCTCACAAGACTTTCAGAATCAAGCGATTCCTGGCCAAGAAACAAAAGCAAAATTGCCCTATTCCTCAGTGGATTCGGATGAAAACTGGTAACAAAATAAGGTACAACTCCAAGAGAAGACACTGGAGGAGAACAAAGCTGGGTCTGTAAGGATTCACACAATGGCAAGACAGTTTATACTGAATTGTGGATCATCAACCTATCCTACCACGTGGAGTTCAACATTTTAACCTGAAGACTTGGTCGTGTTTTAAGTTGGGGGAGTAGTTTGTCCAGTAATAAAATGTAGAACCTTCAAAAAAAAAAAAAAAAAAAAAAGAATGGACGATGGGACAATTGGCCTGTGAGGCGGTTTGCTGGTGCCTATGGTGCCATGGGTACTATTCAAAAGGGGACACCCAAACCACTTTCTTTTTTCTAATTAGATTTTTATTTATTTATTTGGGGGGAAGTTGGCATACGCTGTGCCATGGAGTAGAGGTCAGAGGACAAATTTCACCAGTCACTTCTCTCCTTCTATCATGTGAGTCCCGGGGTCCAACTCAAGTTGGTGGTGACAGGCCTATTCACCCATTGAGCCGTCCCATGGGTCCCCTCCTTTTCTTTATTCTTACAACATCCAAGAGGGGTCCACAGGAGCATTGTTCCCATTTTATAGGTGGGAAGGCTTTCTGTGTGGTAACGCTTTCTGGGTGCCCCAATATGATTGGAGCAAAGCTGGCACTTTCTTCTGCCAGTGCCAGGTCCCCGCCTGTCCCTTCTTATCCTGTCCCCTCTCTCTTGAGCCCTTCCTCCAGTTCAAATCCCTCCATCACGTCCCCTCCCACCGCAGCCCTCTGACGAGTCGCCATGCTTGGTCTGACCCTCAGCCTTCAGACTCTCTCCTTCCAGGGTTTGGAAGCATCTCTGGGGGGGCGGTGAATCTGCAGCTCTGTTCTGGTTTTGGTCTCTTCATTATCCATTCCAGTAATAAATTCCCCTGCCCCAGACCCACTCATCTCAACATTTTTTTTTTTTTTTTTTGGTTCTTCTGTGAAGCTCTGGTCTCAGAGATCAAAGACAGAGGCATAGCCTCTGGGGACCCAGTGAGAAACTTCCACTCGATCACTTCTAAGCCAGAACCTGCAGCGACCTCAGCTCACATATGCACCATCTTGGGCTCCCCAGCAGCCACTAGGCAGTCCTCCCCAGCAGATGAGGATGAAGCCCCCATACAGGCTCAATTTATGGCCTTAAGAGGCAGGGTTAGAACCCCGGGGAACGCTCCTTGCATGTAGCTGATCTGAGAGCTCCCAAGTTGCAAGGGAGGGCCAAGAGGTAGTGAGAGGACTGGACATTTTCCAAAGCACGGCACCTGACAGCTTTCCAGCCCGGATGGGAGAAAGGTACCATGGGCTGGCTGCTTCTCTCTGCTTGTTTGTCTAACTGATGACAAGAAGGGACCTGATGCCACAAGAGAGTCCCGTTCAGATGGGGAAACTAGGTGGCAACAACAGCTGTAGCCTTTAGTCCTGCTCAGGCAGCCTTTTCTAAGGCAGACATAAATTACTGGCCCAGACATTTGCGTACAGCTTTCTTCGTCCCTCTGGCTTAAGTTGAGACACCACTGAACATCTTCCACTTTGTTTTGTGTTGAAACCAAAATACCCATATGAGTGTTAGATGCATGGAGTCCACCAGGAAGGTCAATGATGTGAGCCAAAGGATCTTTCCAACTCAATCTTGACATTTCATCAAAGGTGGGGGCTGCAGTAGGAGAATCGTGAGTTCAAGGCCACCCTGAGCTACACAATGGGGCCCTTTCTCAAAGAAAAAGAGGAAGAAAAGGAGGAAAAAGAGGAAAAGAAAGAAGACAGAAGGGAGGAAGTAGGACAGAAAGGAGGAGGAAGGGGAGGAGGAGGAGGAGGAGGAGGAGGAGGAGGAGGAGGAGGAGATTGTAAGGTTACCCAAGTGAGAAATGCTGTGTGGTCTAGGCTGCATCTTTCCTGGAACTCTCAATGGACAGGAGCCTAGCAAAGCTCTGAGAAGGTCTGCAGGAAATGGTCCAGGTGCCCTCTGGCTAGTCCTGCATTTCCCATGGAACTAACACATGCCAATGGCAACATGTTACACTTGCCAACTTAGAGCAGCGTCCTCTTATATTTCTAGGGAGAACTGACCGTGACTGGAATGGACTTGCTTACCTTAGAGGTTCAGTTGGTTTACCCATTTGGAGACCAGCAATACCCCGGAGGCCACTGAGGCAAAGGGCTGGAGCCAGGCAAAGGGTTGGAGCCAGGCAAAGGGGGTCAGTTTTAGTCTGAGCTAAGAATCTCACTTCTTAGAATCAAATTCAGGTCCATTTTTTTTTTTCTCCCCAGCTGCCTGGTTCAAGCCAAAACACAGAAGTTGGTCCAAATCATATGAATGGGTGTTGTAGTCTCTAA
>CABHPR010157974.1:15530-23030 GCA_902168415.1 Peromyscus melanophrys | reverse complement strand
CATGCCCAGCAGAAGCTGCTGGGAGGCTTGCTGAGAGGCAGACAACTGGCCCCACCCTCACAGTGTGTGTTTTAGTAGGTTTGGGGGGACTCTAGGAATGGGCTTGGCTACGTGTCCCCAAGTAACACCTCTACTGCTGCTATTGAACCCCAACTTTGAGATGCATGGTATCGGTCATACCACCAGACATCCAGCAAATAATGTCACCTGGGAGATCTCTGTCTAGGAATTTCCACATGTGTCTGGGATTCCCAGGCCCTGTATTATTTTATTTTTACTTTGTGTGTGTGTGTGTGTGTGTGTGTGTGTGCGCGCGCGCGCGTGCGTGCATGCGCGCACACCCACATGTCTAAAGAATATCAGGAATCTTGCTCTGCCTTATTCCCCTGAAACGGTCTCTCATTGAACCAGAGAGAGAGAGACTTCCAGCAAGCCTAAGTGACCCTCCTGTCTCCACTCCCTGTAGCACTGGGGCTACAAGTGTGCACATAGCCACACCTGGCTTTTTGCACATGGGTGCTGTGGATTCGAACTCGGGTCCTCATGCTTGGGCAGCAGGTGCTCTTACCCATGAAGCCAGCCCCCCAGCCCTATGTACTATAGACAAGTGCATGATATCTGCAACTTAAAGCCGTCACCTTAGACGTTGGCCTCTGTGAAATTATTCTGCTGGTGAATAAGCTTTTCTTACTGACTGCCCCTCTCCTTATTCAAAATCAAGGGAGAAAATAAAAACGAGAAACCACTTTAGAAGACTCACAGTTGTGCTGAAGATAACTTAAAACAACGCTTGCGGGGTGTGGTAGCTAGCTTTTCTATAGCTGCAACAAAACTCCATAACCAATCAATCCGGGTAGGAAAGGGTTTATTTGTCTTACACTTCCACATCACAGTTTATGATCGAAGGAAGTCAGGGCAGGAACTCAGACAGGGCAGGAACCTGGAGCCAGGAGCTGATGCAGAGGCCACAGAGGGGTGCTGCTTACTGGCTTGCTCAGCCTGCTTTCTTATAGAACCCAGGACCACCAGCCCAGGGATGGCACCACCCACCATGGGCTGGGCCCTCCTACATCAATCATTAAGAAAATGCCATATAGCCAGATCTTATGGAGGTATTTTCAAAACTGAGTTTTCCTCCTCTCAGATAACTCTAGCTTGTGTCAAATTGACATATAATTAGTCAGCTTGAGGGTTGGGTGGGAGGTGGTGTTTACGCTGTAAAGTTTTTTTAGTACACTTTTTATTGTGCACACACACACACACACACACACACACACACACACACACACACACACACAAAACATGTGGAAGCCAAATGACATCTTATAGAGTCAGTCCTCTCCTTCCATTATGTGGGTCCCGGGGAATCAAACTCAGGTTTCCAGGTTTGGCCTCAAGCTCCTCTACCTTCTGAGCCATCTCACCAGCCCACAAAAATGTCTCTAAAAAAACAGACTAAAAAGTAGATATCTCAGTTGTCAAAAATCCAACCACTCCCAGCTAAGGACCTGTGGCTGTGGCTGGTTCTTGGTGACACAGGATAACCCTTCCAGCAGCTTCTCCAGGCTCCTCATCTCTCTGTTTCCTCTCCAATCACCTCCTCTGGGTGCCATGCCCCAACTCTCCTGATTCTCCTGCTCCACTCCATGAGCAGCTCCCTCCTCCAGATTCCATCCCAGCACTCAGTTTGGTCCCTGTTTGAACAGCAAACCCCAGCCATGCTGGGAAGGCACGATGTTCTCCCTTCCATTCTCAGGACAGTTGAGAGAGGGCACGCAGCCCTCTGCTGTCCCCATCTGCCAGTGTGCACACACGGATGATGGATGTCTTGAGATGATGCCCGCCAGACCATCAAACTATGAGTACGTGTCTATTTGAGAACGAGAGCCCCCATCACCTTTACAGTCCTTCAAATGGGTCTCAAATGCCTTTTCCCTCCATGCTTGGTGTGTATGTTTAAACCATAGGTGTTCTAGAATAGCTTGCTAGTGTGTTGGGAGAATGAATACGACCTTCCTTATCTTGAGATCGGGCCAAACTTCAAAGCTGAGCATCGTAATGGCTGTGGAGTGCTTGCATTCTAAGGAAAGGGGCAGGACCCCATCGACAGAGTTTGCAACCATGGGCAGGGGCTTGTAATTACCACTTGTAATGGCTATTCTTGGTTGTCAATTTGAATTACTGGAATTAACACCCACGTGGCTGGGTACACCTGTAAGGGTTTTTTTCTTTTTTTTTTTTTGGTTTTTCGAGACAGGGTTTCTCTGTGTAGCTTTGCGCCTTTCCTGGAGCTCACTTGGTAGCCCAGGCTGGCCTCGAACTCACAGAGATCCGCCTGCCTCTGCCTCCCGAGTGCTGGGATTAAAGGCGTGAGCCACCACCGCCCGGCGGGTTTTTTTCTTAATTAAATAATTTAAAGAGGGAAGACCCACTTTAAAAAACATACATTTCCCTTATTCTATTTTTTAGTTTTATTATGTGTGTATATGGATGCCTGTATGTCTGTATGTGCACTGAGAAGGCCAGAAGAGGGCAGCAGAGCTCCTGGAACTGGAGTTACAGGTGGTTGTGAGCACCCATGTGGGTACTGGGAACTGAACCAGGGTCCTCTGCAAGAGCAGCAAAGCAGAATTCAGCAAGTGCTCTTCACTGCTGAGCTGTCTCTTCAGTCCTAGGGAGGACCTACTTTTAATCTGGATCTCTTGAGGTGGAAAGATCCATCTTTAATCTGGGCCACACCATCTCCTGACAACCTATATAAAGGGCATGGGACAAGGAAGCTTTCTCTCTCTCTCTCTCTCTCTCTCTCTCTCTCTCTCTCTCTCTCTCTAGCAAGTCCAGTCCTTCACTGGCATTAAAACCCACTTCTTCAGGATTCTGGCATAGACTGAAGACTGGCTGAGACATCCAGCCTCATGGACTGAACAATGAATGGACTCTTGGACTTTCCATTGGTAGACAGCCATTGTTGGACTAGCTGGACCACAGCCTGGAAGCCATTCTAATAAGTACCCCCATATAAATGTGTGTGTGTGTGTGTGTGTGTGTGTGTGTGTGTGTGTGTGTGTGTACTATAAGTTCTGTCTTTCTAGAACAGTGCTTCTCAACCTTCCTAATGTTGCAACCCTTTCATACAGTTAATGTAGTATTGACTTCCAACCATAATATTGTTTCATTGCCCCTTTATAACTGTAATTTTGCTCCTGTTATGAATCATAATGTAAATATCTGATATGGGACCCCCAAAGGGGTCTCAACCCACAGGTTGAGAACCATTGCTCTAGAGAAACCTGAATTAATACATCATTCAAGAAGAAATCAGGTATCAGGGGATCAAGGCGACCCAAACCGATGAGAATCTGGATTCCAACTCTTTACTTCCAGCCTCTGTTTTCCAGAAAGTTCCTACCTCCTATGACTTCAGCATGCCAACCATTCGCCCTCAGAGATTTCTCACAGACACTCTCTGTCCCAGAAGTTCCATCAAAGGCTTCTGTGCTAACTCTCCATGCAGGAGCTGGTCCAGCCTGGACCACATCCTTACCTGAGACCCATCATCATGGCCAGGGCTGTGAGGCTCTTACCAACCAAACCCAGGACAGAAACAGAGGCCAGAGATGCATCTTAACCACTGAAAGGAATTAAAAGGATGGGGTGGGGGGTGGGGTCCCAGGTCATCCCCACACCACCCCGGGTGTTTACACTGTGGAGACGTTGACCCAAGTGTTACTTGCCACTAAGATCCATAGCAAGCTTCAATTGGGCCACTGCCACTGGAGTCCCCACAGGCTGTGTGAGACAGTGGTTAGGAACATGGACACTGTGCCTCGGTGCCCTGGGGTCATGGCCGTTCCCGGGGAAGTCTCCTGGCGAGTGTCCGGTGGGACTTGTGTCAGTTCCAATCTGAGCAATGTCTGCCTCGCCAAGTTTTACCAAGAATCAAGTAAGTCAACTCAAGAACCCAGGAAACCTGTATTGCCCTAGGGTTTCATCATCATCATTACTTAAGTGACACACAAGTTTTATGCTACTTTGTGAGTGTGTGTGTGTGTGTGTGTGTGTGTGTGTGTGTGTCCTGCTCAGAAGTCCTGTACCTTTTTGACAGATTTTCCAAGGGATTAGGGATGGAAAGGGGGGAGTCCTTCCTTTGTTGAGACTGTACCTGCCTGACTTGAACACATCCTGTTACTCAGGGGTGGACTCTCTATCGGGTGAGAGTGTCCTGAGCACACGCCGTTTCTCTTTCTGATCCCATGGGCAGATAGCCTCCTGAGGTTCTGCCAAGCAGACTTCCAGCCATCCAAGTTGGAATGCCAGCCTTGGGGTGTGCCTCAGGGTAGTGTGGGCAGCAGGTTCACTTGGGCTTCATGGCTTGGTTAGCACAGATGGCTCCTGGGCCGCATTCGATTGCAGGGCTTCACCCGGAGCCTGGCTGCAGACCTCGGGAGGCAGAGCTATGCAGGACATTAGTCACTCTGTCAGGTTTCCGGGAACTTGAAGCCACGGCGTAGACTTTGCGGTAACCCACAATCTCCATCAGACCAAACTGGGGGCAGGCGAACAGGTCTTCTATTTCAATTAGACACTCTGTCTAGATAACCTGGGGAGAGGAAGGCCAGGCACTTTCTGTATGCGCATGCCGAGAAACGAGCTGAGAATAAACCACTCTCAGAAATCTCTGTCCTTTGCCCCTTCCATTCCTGCCTCCTCCGTCTCCTTTGACTTCCTCCCTGAGTCATCAGACCCCCACCTACCACCACTACATAGAGAGGAGGGCTTTGGGGAGGGCCTTGGGGACACTCTGGGGGGTGGATTGCTCAATTACATGGGCCAGAGTAGGGGCATGGCCTGAAGGACACCTCTGTGTTGTCTGCGTCCAACATAGTGCCCCAACAGGGCTGGTCACACCCAGCTGGTTATTGGCTCTATTTTTTTTTTTAAAGACAAGGTCTCATGTAGCCCAGGCTGGCCTCAAACTTGTTACATAGCCAAGGATGGCCTTGAACTTCTGATTCTCTTGCCTAAACCCCTGCATGCTGAGATTAGAGACATGAACTACCACACCTGGTCCATGTGGTCCCAGCAATGGAATCCAGGCTTTGTACATGTTACATGAGCTGTTGACCAACTGGGCCATATCCCCAGAACCTAGAGCCAGGCCTGGCACACAGTAGGTGCTTGCATTAGCTCCTTTTCCTGTTGTTATACAGTGCTCCACAAGAGAGAAAGGGTTTGTTTGGGTTTGCACATGGTGGTGACATCAGGGGATCCCAAGCTTGGCGGCTGTCACATCTCATCCACAACCAGGAAACAGAGAGGGATGAACTCCATATCCGGACAGCATCTTCCTTCCCATTTAGCCCAAGACCCATGCCCGGAAAAGGGTGCTATCCTCCTTTAGGACACGTCTTCCTATCTCACAGACTTCCCCAGGGGCTAGCCTAATCTAAATGAATCCCTCACATGTGTGCCTCCGCTTGGTCGTAGGAGACTGCAGAGCCTGTGAGTGGACAATCTGCACTATGAGCCTATGGCCCATGTGAATGCAGAGGCTGTCGGGAAATAGAACCTGTCAATCATCTATCATCTATTTATCATCTATCTATCTTCTACCTACCATTTATCTATTGGTCACATATGTATCAATATCTTTCTATCATACACATACATATAATCTATTTATCTATGTATCTATCTATCATCTATCATCTGTCAATATATCTTTCATCTATCAACCAATCATCTGTCTATATGTCTATGTATGTGTCTATCTACTATCTATCATCTATCTATCTATCATATATATATATACCATCTATCAGCTATCTGTGTATGTGTGTTTATCTGTCTGTCTGTCTGTACATGAATCATTTCCTTAGACTCACATACATCTGGTACACAGAGAGAAAGCTATGTCTTTCTATGGTCATGGTCATTCCAATACCACATGGCCTCTTGCATTCTGTTCCCCAAGCCAGAATCCAACAAGAGACAACAGAGGGAAAATCCTGTGTGTTCACCCTTTTCCCAGGTCTGTACATTTATTTTTGTTCTGTTTCTTCATTCATTTGGTTGTTGGTTTTGAAACAGGGTCTCTCTATGCAGCCCAGGCTCACAATCCTACAGCTTCAGCCTCCGGAGTGCTGGGGTTGCTGTTATGAGATGCATGCTAGGCTTCTGTGTGTTTTATAATATATGCATCGTGTCTGTTGTTGTAATGGTGCACATACATGCCATGCATGTGTACACATATGTGTAGAATAGATGCTCAAACATTTACCATGATGGCAGATGCGTGATCAATAACATGTACATCTCACCCAATCCTAGACTGGATGAAGACCCTGTTTGCAGGGTAGAATGCTATAAAGATGAGTGACCTCTGCCTTGTCCCACACACAGGTGAATCTCAGACACAAACTGAAAATCAGATCAAAACAGATTCTGGTATTTGAAGTTGGGATGGTGGCTGGGCATGCGATAGTGTGAGAGGTGATCCTGGCACTAAGGAGCCTGAGGTAAGAGGGTCATGAGTTCCAGGCCACCCTGGGCTACATAGAAAGACTGTTCTCAAACAAAACAAAATGAAAAGACTGGGGTATAGTGCTGTGGATATTGCTCTGTGTAAATAAAATTCTGATTGGCCAGTAGCCAGGCAGGAAGTATAGGCAGGACAAGCAGAGAGGAGAATTCTGGGAAGTGGAAGCTGAGGCAGAGAGACACTGCCAGCTGCCGCCATGACAAGGGAGATGTAAGGTACCAGTAAGCCATGAGCCACGTGGCAAAGTGTAGATTAATAGAAATGAGTTAATTTAAGATATAAGAACTAGATAACAAGAAGCCTGTTGTGGCCATACAGTTTGTAAGCAATATAAGTCTCTGTGTGTTTACTTGGTTGGGTCTGAGCAGCTGAGGGACTGGTGGGTGAGAGAGATTTGTTCTGACCGTGGGCCAGGCAGGAAAATTCTAGCTACACTATAGCTTCCTTTGGGGAGGTGGTGGTGGCCAGGAAGGAGATTCCCTTGGGAGAGATGGCTCCAGTTATTTTTTCTGTTGCTATGATAAACATCATGATCAAAAGCAACTAGGAGAGAAAAGGGTTTATTCATACACTGAAGGCTTGACACTTTGAGGTCACAGTCCATTATTGAGGGACATCGGGGCAGGAACTCAAGCAGGAGCTTGAAGCAGAAACCATGGGGGAACACTCTTTGCTGGCTTGCTCCTGGGTACCATGCTTTCTTGTACAGCCCAGGATCACCTGCCCCAGGGAATGGTGCCGCCCACAGTGGGCTGAGCCCTTCTCCATTAATAAACAATCAAAACAGCCCCACAGCCGTGCTATCGGGTCAATCCGATCCGGTCAGTTCCTTTCCAGGTGATTCTAGGCTGTGTCAAGTTGTCGGTTAATGCTGACTAGGACGGGGGACATCTGCTCACAGGTCAGTGTGAGTCATTTCTCTTTCTCTCTCTCTCTCTCTCTCTCTCTCTCTCTCTCTC
>CABHPR010157974.1:4077-15430 GCA_902168415.1 Peromyscus melanophrys | reverse complement strand
CACACACACACACACACACACACACACACACCTATGTATTTCTCCTCTCTCTCTCCCTCTTCCTGACTTGTTCCCCACCCCTCCTTCCACCACCTCTTCCACCATGTCCTCTGACCCTTTGTGGCGGTGGGTTAATATGCATGTCTCATTTCTGCCTGAGCACTGAGTCTCACTCTCACTCTGTGACCAGCTCACCCTCTCTCACTGGCTGCTGCCCACTGCAGGGAGAAGTGTCTCTCTGACCAAGGCTGAGAGCAACCTAGGTCAGTGGCTAAGTATTCAGAAGGCAGTTTCACAGTGCGGTCATTTAGCAAAATGACAACAAAGGGGTCTGTGACCCACCCCACCCCTCCAGCCACGGGATGTTGGCCTGGACTACAGTACCAAACACAAATTCCCTCTTGTGAGCTTCAAACCCATCATAGCATTGATGTCGCTATGGCAACCAGAGGAAACAGTCTGCCTGGCAGGTCCATGTTGCAGCATGCGGGGTCCAGTGCTGGGCAATAAGGTCATTGGTGGCCTTTGTCTCCCATCAGCCTGCACAGTGCGTTCTGACACTTTGAAAGCTAGCCAGCAGGGAGGAAGTTTCTCACTTCATTTGAAACTTCTGTGTCCTTCTGCCAAAGCATATAGCATCTTCAGCAAACAGGGTCTTACCATGCAGTTATGGAGAGCAACTGAAGGCTATGACATCAGCCTGTGTTGTTTTGTTGGAGACTTCTGGGGCCTCCCTGACTAGTAACTTGTAGAGAGGTGTCACACGCATGCCTTGCACTGTGTTTTTCATTTTGCGACTCACGCCTACCGGCAGGGACATTGCTCACCCATGCACAGTAATTCTGTGTGAACTTCTTCTTCTTGTAATTTGTATTTTGACATTAGCTTACTAACTGGCAGGTCTCCATAAGGCTTCCTCACGCATCTTTTGTTTTGGTGAACACACCCTCTACCCCCTACCCCTTCCTCTCTTGCCTTGAATAATGAACCCAAATAACTTCCTTTCTTAAGCTGCTCTGCCAATAACTGGCACCCCTCCCCACACTGTACCCCAAACCAGACCCATAACTCATGACTGTAAGAAAGGATTGTTTAGCCTGACTAAACATGGGAGGGTGTTCTTCAGGCTGCCATGGATAACTGGAAACTTTTGTGGAAAAATCTGGAGGCCACGCTAGTCTAAACCACATGGCTATGTCATCAGATGGTGGGGGCGGGGGGGGGGATAGAATCTCATGTGCTAATTGGAACCGTCATTGCATTGGATGAAGGACAGGCGCTTACAACCCTGAGTAATCACCTCACACATTCTCTCTGCTGTTCACAGCTGTGTGGCCTCCAGCATGTGTCTTCACCTCTCTGGGCTTCAGTGAACTCATTAGTGAAGTGGAGGCAGAAGGAACGGGCATCTGCGGTACTTAGCACTGGCCCATGGCAGGCACTCATAGCCGTCTGTCACTTTCTCTTGGTAATCTTGGTTTTCCATCTAGTGCAAAGGGCTGAAATGGCCACCCCACCACCACCTGCCGGAAGACAAGGAAGGATTCAGGGAGAGCGCAGCCAGCTGCAGAGCCATGGCTTCCAACATTCATCTCCCATCCCTAAAGACGGTACTTGTCCAAGAGGAGATATTTGCATCAAGACCAAACTTAAGATGGTGATGGGCAGACTGAGGAGAGCCTACAGTTTCACATGGCATCGTCTGGGCTGAGCCAAAGGGACAACGTGGAAGAAAGTCTTCAGCCTCATCTGTCTGACCCAAGCACCCATAAGGACCGATAGGATCCAGAGTTGGGTTGGAGCATAGCACCTATCAGAATCACCTCTGGGTAGCAGAGACCTACGGAGCTGGGCTGGACCACCTCTGGGCTGTTCTGATCAGAACATCCTTTCTGTCGCCCGAGGCAAGCCCCACCACGTGGCTTCTGGTACTCTCAGACCACCTGCTCTGGGCTTTGGCTGTCAAAATCCACTCCAGAGAGAGAGAGAGAAAAAAAAGTGGGGTAGGGGTTGGTATGAGACACCGGACTCCATGATTTCAACCTGCTTTCTTATCCTCCTTGTTGACCTCTCCTCTCAGGGACGCCACAAGTTAAATATTGTGCTAGGTCAACTTGAGTTTCATTACAGACTCAAAAGCGGTGAGGGCGATGTCACATGTATGCGTCTGCCTTTGTGTGGTACACACTCATTGGCAATCCTGTTTGACAGAGGCGAGAGCAAACAGAGAGGGTCAGTGACTTTCCCATGGCCGCACAGCTGATAGCTGGTGAACTTAGCTCCAGAGTTTGACCTCTTACAAGCAAGGTCACGCTAAGCCTGTTGCTTGCTGTGGCTGGCTGGCTGGCTCCCAGTTTATGGCTTTTTTTTTTTTTTTTTTTTTTTTTTTTTTTTTGTGGACTTAGCCAGTGTGATTATTTCTCGGGGATTCAATTTCCCCCATCTGTATCTTGGGCCTGATTGCTCCTGATGGCTTCCTGATGGAGTTATTGGGATAGGAAGTGAGGTGTGAAAACAACACACCTTGGAGTGTTATGTCACTGTCAGTCATCAGAATATTTAGCTGCTATTTCTGCAGTGGATTAATGATAGGACCATCTGATGCGAGCAGGGATGATTAAATGTTGATGTCATCATCCTCTTCCTCAGATTCCACTTCAAAACAAGACACACCCATGACAGGAGGGAGGCGTTCAAGGTTCACAGAACTAGCCGGGTGGTGGTGTGAGTTCGAGGCCAGCCTGGGCTACAGAACGAGTTCCAGGACAGTCACCAAAACTACAGAGAGAAACCCTGTCTCAAAAAACCAAAACCAAACAAACAAACAAACAAAACCAACAAAGTTTACAGAACTCTGCTTTGATGAGAAATGTTGAGACCCTCTGACTTTTTTCCAACCTTACTCTACAGCTGGAGAAACAGAGGCCGGAACCGAGTGCTAAGGCTCTCTCGTTTATCTGGCAGGTTCCATGCCTGTGGGATGGTGCTTACTGACAAGCACAGCTAATTGATTGATAATAAAGCCGCTTACCCTCCGCCTGTGACCGAGGGAGGCACAGGGCACCAGCGGCTTTCTCCTCCTCTCCCTGGACTAATGGCTTTATGGAGGTTGTAAACTACTGCTATTTCAGTAATGAGAGTGGCCTCCCTCGGCCAGTGACCCTTGGTAACTTGACTGACACATCAGCAGCGTTCTTGAGAACGGTGAGAAACAGCTTTGCTCTGGGTGTAGGATCTGAACCACAAGACCCCCACCTTCCCCGGGAACTTCCCAGATGTGTGTGGGAGCTGGCAGGCCTTGCTCACCCACCCTGACTCTAGGCAACAGTACCTCAGACTGGTAACGTCTCCAGCGAGCGCACAGCTTAGTCCAAACTCGAGTCACCGATGAGGATCCCCTTCTCTACACGGAACAGCTTGGAAGGCACAGGGAACAGCATTAGCCACTTCTGGATGATGCTGTCACTTTTCACTTTACTGTCGGTTGAACCCATTCACGTAAATGTAGTGACCAGCCTTACAGGTGGCTGGTGCTGAGCCCACTGCCTAGAATCAGTGCCTTTCCTTTATTCTATTCTGTTTTGGTTGAAGTGGTCTTACTAAACAGCCCAAGTTAGCCTTGAACTTGTGATTCTCTTGCTTCAGGCTCCTCAATGCTAGGATTACAGGTAAGTGCCACCAAGCTCGGCTCTGAATCGATGTCTCTGCATAGGACCCTTCCCTGCTTCTGATGCCAAAGGAATGACAGAACGTGGCTTCTGGTCCCAGGTCACAAAAAATGAGACTACAGCCCCCATTCTCTCCTCACCTTTGGGTCACTTCTCTCGGGGACACTAGCTACCATGCTGTGAGGAGACTTAAGCGGTCCTACGGATCAGGATGGTTGGTCAGGGATTAGGGCCTTCTGTAAGGCAAGTCTTCAGAGGAGACCAAAGCCCCAGGGTCCTGAGAGTGACCTCGTGAGAGACCCCAAGCCAGAGACACGCCGCCAAGTCAGCCCCAGATCTTTCCCATAGAGATGGAGATCATCAATGTTCGTTGCTTTGGCTGCCAAACGTGGGGCTCATTTGTTATGCAGCCACTGCTAACTGATACTGTGAACACTCATGTGTGCCAGGTCCTGAAGCAGGCACCAGCGCACAAAACTAGACAAGTGAATCAATACCGAGGACGCTGCCTTCCCCAGCTTAGAGTCCAGGGGCAAATCTGGTGGAGAGGATAGAGTGAGTCTGTTAGGATCAAGATCCGGTGCAAACTGGAACAGACCATCGGTGGTGTAAGCCCCCACCACTGACCCTAGTCTCCATCCCCACAGTGAGGCACTGAGCAGGTGAAGACTTGACCCTACTATGGTGTTGTGGGAAGGCCGCAAGCTGATTAGGATTGGATGAGGTCATGGGGGTGGAGCCCTGAGGATAATTACTGGTTATGTCACAAGAGGGAGAAGTAGCGTGCACACACACACACACACACACACACACACACACACACACACACCCCTTATCTCTGGTGCTCTCTAATCCCGACCGCTGATCACCAGATCTGACCTGTCGACCTGAACCCTCTAGACCCCTGTGCCAAAGCAAACCTCTTTCCTTCATAAAGCTGTCTAGCCTCAGGTACTTAAGTGTGGTCGTGAAAATGGACCAAAGCAGAAGCAGGAACGAAGTCTTCTCAGGAAAGTGAAAACAAATATTTCTAAAATATTTTTACTTATTAATATTGTTGCTTAGCAGCACGTACACACATATTCTGATTAGTCTTCTCTCCCTCCCTCCCTCTCTCTCTCTCTCTCTCTCTCTCTCTCTCTCTCTCTCTCTCTCTCTTTCTCTCATCTCTCTCCTATTCCCATCAATGCCCACCATCCCTACCACTCCCTCTGTCAGGTTCGTAATTTTGGGATTTCTTTTATGACCCATTTAGTTTTGTTTTTATGACCAGGGCCATGTGTTCGACCACTGGGTTGAAAGAACTTTGTATTTCTGTGTTGTCTGATTTTCTTTTTAAAAAATAATTCAGGCTAACCTCAGAGTTTTTTATGGAGCTAAAAATGACCTTGAATTCCTGATTCTCCTAGGCAAGCACTCTACCCACTGAACCTCATCTCCAGCCCTAAAACAATTTTTAAGGCATTTTTTGCTGAAGAATTTGCTTGATGCAAATTTTTCAAAAAGGCATTTTGGACAACATACATACATACATACATACATACATACATACATATACAATATATACAACATATATACAATATATACAACATATATACAACACATATGTGTATATATACATATATATATATATACAATTTTAAAAGTACCTACTCTTTGTCTTAGATATTCCACTTAGTTTATTATTTAAAAAAAAAAGACAGACAACCACAGAGCCGGGCATGGTAGCACATACCTTCAACTGTTCCAGCTAGGAAGAGGGAGATAAAATATGTGTAGACACCTTTGATTTCTTTTGCTTTTTTCTCCTTCTATCCCTCCCCTCCCTCTCTCCCTCCCCCCTTCTCTCTCTATGGGTGTGTGAGTGTGGATGTGTGTACAAATATATATATGAATATTTGGTTTGCAAAGCATTCATTACTTTTGAATATGTAAATATGACGTCTGTTTTGGAGAAGCCCCTCCCCACCCCAAGCACTCCATAGCCAGCCTCAACTGTACTGTTCTGAGCCTGGGTGTTGTCCCCCCCACCCCCCCACCCCCGCCCCTGCTGCCAGGATGGGGCCTCCAGATCCTGCTTCATTTCCTCCTCACCCTTGAACTTCTTGGGAACCAGAGACGCCCCACCTTTGGATCCAATAGAGTCTCAAGGGCTTCCCAGGATGCCCCCACGTATCACACATCTCCTGTGGGGTGGATCTGCATCTCCAAAGAGCCTGGCGCTCTGGCAATCGCCTCTGCCTTTGGTGGAGGGAGTGGGGGGAATCTGATTTACTGCCCACCCAGGGCCCACGTTGAAAGTGAGCCATGATGCTCTCTGCAGTGGGATGGCCTGTGAGGGATTTGTGAATCCAGCAGAGAGGCTTTTACAAGCCTCTAAAGCCAGTTAAGTGAGCGGGAATCTCGTCGTAGTGAAATACAAGTCAGGTGGAAGGAAGCTGGACTTTCCAACTTGGCCGAGGGCCACGCCAGGAGAGCAAGGAGACAGGTTGGGGGTCTTCGTGGCTTTTACCCTCACCAAGAAACGCTCACCTCAACCAGTCCCAGCTCTGGAGTTCCTCCTCAGACACATGGCTCTGGCTCGGGTGGTCTCCTCCCTGCCCCCCACTGATCTGACCTGGGCCAATTATTCCCCCATCTCTAAGTAAAGTCAGGTATTCATTTTCCAATAAGAGCCTTGCAGGGACACCCAGAGACGTGGGGACTTCATTGAGAAGATGAGAGGCTAGGCAAGGGCCCCAGAGTTTTGAGCCAGACCTCAGGCTCACTTGCTGGGCAGGAGAGAGGGGCCTAGCCACTTACCGTCCATGGGAAATCACTGCCGCTGATGCCTCATGGGACGGGACACTGGCGGCTGACTGGGAAGAGGAACATTTGAGCCAACTCCTGAGGAGAGTCAGCGTGCGGACTGTGGAATCTTTTTCCAGCCCCAGTGTGGCGAACTTGAGCTTGACCTTTGCAGGCCTACCCAGAGCACACAGCGGGCCCACACCACCCTCCATAGCTCAGCCTGTCACATGACTCACAAGAGTCCTGGGATGGTGGGAGGTAAGTGTGATGATGGAAGGTGGGTGGGGCTGGTTAGGAAGGATGATCACGTCAGGAGCCAGGCAAGTCCTAGTCAGATGCCACCGGGAAGAACTGCCACTGTGGTCCCTAGCGCTGGGGGAGCGCAGCCTGGACAGTCTCACGGGGCTCTGAACTTCCCTGGCTAGAAACGAAGCTCCAGGCAGAAGCTCCTGCCCAGCACTCCCCACCTGAGGCCCAAATCTGACTTGAGCTCCCATTGAGTCAACCAACTGAAAATACAAACAGCACCGTAGCTTTACTGGGAGGCGGTGTGGAGGATAATGTTCTAGAATGTTCCAGCTCGGACACAGGCTTCCTGAAGGATGTGCAAATGCCTCCATTAAACAAACAAACAAGCATATGAGGTCTGAGGGTGTCTTAGTTGATAGCACGCTTTCCTAAGTGTGCCCGTGCACACCTGCAATCCCTGTGCTCAGGAGGCTGGAGGATCCAAAGTTCAAGCTCATCCTCAACTGCATAGTGAGTTCCAAGCCAGCCTGGGCTACATGATAGACCCTGTCTCCAAAACAGCCAAACCCAAAAGCCAAGGGAAAACCATGCTCTGGGTGGAAGGCACAGTCTGGGTGGGAGTGTGAGGTCTCCATGTTACCCATATGAGAAATAGGATGGCTTCCTGCAAGGCCCTGCTCCCTGTCTTTGGCTCACACCCTCCCCCTGGCTCAGCCATCTCCCTGTCCCTTCAAGTAGAGGCCCCGCCTGCTCACCCTGGCCCATCATTCATCAGTTACCCATCGTTGCCTCTGTGGCTCCTCCCTGCCCCTCTCGCAGGCCCCTATGGAACCAGCTGCTCCCTTTTCTCATCTTATCAGAAACGGGAACACCTCCCCTGAGTCTCCCTGCATCTGTAACCCAGAGGCTGCTTAACCCTTGAAGTCCCACGGCACCTCCAGGATGCTGCTCTGGGAAGGTGGGGTTGTTAGATTCTGAACACTCAGGGGACACGGAGGACAAGACAGGAGCATCACGTGGCTCGGGAGACGCAGGATCGATCGGCAAACAGATCGACCTGATCCACCTAGCCGAAAGGCAATTGCATCCTTTGTAACTTTCCAAAGAGGCCCTCAAACGGACTTTTATTCTCTAGTACCATAACCTTGGATTTGAACCTGTACCACAGCGAGGACAATAGTGTGCCCGTGTGGGTACAGGAAGGGAGGGAGACATGGTTGAGCTCTGCTATGAATGAAAATTTGCAGCTAAAGCCAGGTTCTGAAGCGGCCCAGAGCTGGGCTGGAATCTTGACATTACAGTAAATGCTGGAGCAGTTGTCTAGGCAGAATAAGCCTCAATGAATTCAGCTATAAACTGACTGAGAACAACTATTTATCTGATAGCAGACACAGACACAATTTATAAAGAACTCCAAAAATTAAACGCACACACACACACACACACACACACACACACACACACACACACACACAAAATCATCCGATCGGTACATGGAGAAATAAATACATTGAATGGACAGCTTTCGAAAGAAAGAGAAATGGGAGAAAACAACAAGAAAAATAATTCAGCTTCTGCAGCTGTCAGGGAACCTCCCATCAGAGCCACGCTGAGATCCTATACCACCCTAGGCAGAAAGGGTATCAAAAATCCAAAGCTCTTGGGAGGATGAGGTTGGGGCTTCAGCGCTGCTGATGGGAATATTAGCTAGCACAGTTGCTGTGAGTGTCGGCATGGAGATTTCTCCAAAAACTGAACTACAACCTCCATTGGAGCCTGCGCCTCTACTGCCTGGTGTGCAGGCACAGGACCCACCACAGAGACAACCGCGCTTCCATTTCTGCCCCATTGAGGCTCTACCCACAGTCAAGAAGGGAAACGGCCAAGCGGCCCGACGTGAACGGATGAAGAAAAACGTGGTATGCAGACACAATGGACGTCCATTCGGCTGCGCAAAAAGAACGGTGGAACGGAGCCGCTTGCAGAGAAATGGATGGAGCTGGAGAGCACCGCGTTAAGGGAAATGAGCCAGGCTCAGAAAGACCAGTGTTGCACGATCTCTCTCGTGTGCAGGATCTAGTTGTGAATGCAAGAGCGGGTGGGGCGCAAGGGCGGAAGTGGGGCCGCGTGGGAGAGGAAGGAGCCTGAGGGGAGGCGGGAAGGAAGACACACATGGCTGCTTTCTCTGGTGTACGGGCGGTAGACGTAAACACATCTAAATACACACCAGCGGCATGAGAGCAGCAGAGGGGGGTGTTTGGGGAGAAGGAGAGGGGTGGGAGGGCTGGGGGGGTCCAGGGAAGGCCATGGGGGGCGGAGCAACATGGCTGAAGCATGGTGACAGACAATTATGAAAATGTCATAATGAAGCCCATTGTTTCACATGCTAACTAAAAAAAATGTGGGCAGGGCAAGATGGTCCAATGGGTAAAGGCCATTGTTGCCGAGCCTGAACGTTTGGTTTTGGTCCCCAGGATCCACGTGGTGGAGGGGGAGAACTGACTCTCAAGTTGTCCTCTGACCTCCGAGAGTACACCATGACACATGCACACACTCCACACCTCCCCCCCCACACACACACATGAACACCACACCCTAATAAATAGAACTTTAAAAATAATCATAAAAGCAATATGGGACAAAACAGTAAAATCTACATTGCAAGGCTGTGGTTAGTCAAAATATATAAAAAAAAAAAAGTGACAGGCCCTAGGAATTATGAGCAGGGTGCTCTCATTAGAATCCGACGAGCTTACAAAGCACTGTGCATCCATCCGGTCGGTGCAAATTAGTGACTGTTGAGCCAGAGAGCGAAGGCAGATCATGAGGCTTCGCAAGGAACCCCATGACCTGGAGTTCCTCCAGGGAAGAACCAGAGTTTTCACATTGGACTTCTAAACCAAGCCCTCTCTGGGACAGCAGGTGCCTGATTAATGTGCCCTGAACCAAACCAAACTAGAAGTTACAACTCCCAGGGCCTGGAGTGGGGGGGCAAGTGAGCGGTTGTGACTCTGCCATCACCAACGTACAGCTTCTGTCTCATGGTCCGCGATGGCTGCTACAGATCCTGCCACTGTATCTACATCCCAGACAGAGGGAGAAAGGAAAAAGACTAAGATAGGTCATCTCACTCCCCCTTGAGAGGCACCAACAGAAAACTGTACGCATCACTTCTGATTAAATGCCTTTAGCCAACAACGGACTGTGCTTATAGGCCAGGGAATCTAGAGATCTATTTTTATGCTGGTAGTTAGTCATGAATAAAGCTTGATATTCCACTACTGTCATTAAAACAACATGCTTGAGCCTGACATCACAGCACTCAAGAGACTGAGGCAGGGGGATCATGTGTTTAAGACCAGCCTGAGCCGCACGGCGAGACCCTGTGTTAAATACTCAGGGGCTGGAGCTGCAGCTCAATGGTGGAGCTACAAGTAATGATGTCTAATATTCATGGGGTCCTTGTGAGGCTCTGCTGGGATAGGAGCCATCGTTGTCTCCATTCTACAGAAAGGGAAACTGAGGCTAGAAAAGCACCTGTGCCCCACAGTTGCACAATTGGCAATGGTCAGACAAAAATCAGATGGATTTGGTGTAGAGAAGAGGCATGGGCATTGTAGGCTGGCACTGTCACCCTCTTAAGCACCGGGGAGCCACAGAAGGCTCACAATGTGGTAGATGAGGTCATAAGAACAGTGCCAGGCTGAGGGTTGGAGGGGTGATCGTATCTTGTTACAGCCTCAGTACCATTAATTTCACATTGGACTTCATATGAGGGCTGGCAAGATGGTTCAGTGGGTATCGGCACTTGCCACCAAGCCTGAGGATCTGAGTTCAATCCTTGGGACCTGAAGGGTGGAAGGAGAGAGTCAACTCCCCCAAAGTGTCCTCTGACCTCCATACATGTGCCATGGCACACACCCCGGCCACTCACTCACCCCCCAATCAGTCAATGTAAAGAAATATAAATAAGCAGTTTGGGTGTATCAGTTTTGCTGTGGCAAGCCCTGTGTCCAGGATGGCATCAAAAAGCTGCTCAATAAACACTTGAAAACCATCCCATGGGTGATTAAACAACTCTGAGTCATTACAGTCGACAGTCTGTCTTCCTCGCTAGGCTGCAGATCCCACTGATGTTCACCAAGGTCAGAGCCATGACGGGCCCCCCTGCTGTACCCAGCACAGCACTCAGAACACAGTAAGGACTTGATGTGCCTGTGGAATGAAGGAGTGATCACCTCTGTCACCGAAACGGAAAGAGCTGAGACTGGAAATGAAATAAAAAAAAATAAAATAAAGAATGTTGCCACCCATGACGGTCAAGGCTCTTCGGTGTTGGACTCCGAATCCAGCTGAGGCTTGTTTAGAACTGGCTGAACCCCACCAGCCCAGGCAGGGGTGAGTGGGAGGATTGTGTGGTTTCTTTGGTATCAGCTGACACCATGTAGATTTTGAAACCGAGCAGATCCAATTGGGTGAAATGAGCCAATGGCTCCAATGAAAGTGATGTCTGGGATGAGAAAGATCCTTGGGCTCCCTTCCTTCTTCCTCTCCCTACTTCCTTTCCTTCCTTCATTTTCTTTTTCTTTTCTTTTTCATTTTCTTTTCCTTTCTTTTCTTTCTTTCTTTCTCTCTTTCTTTTCTTT
>CABHPR010157973.1:4613-30787 GCA_902168415.1 Peromyscus melanophrys | reverse complement strand
CTCTCTCTCTCTCTCTCTCTCTCTCTCTCTCTCTCTCTCTCTCTCTCTTCTCTCTCTCTCCCTTTCTCAGTTATCTAACTGAATGCTTTAGGTGAGAAGTATTGAGGCTGATATAATTTAAGAAGAGTGAAATAAATGCCATTGTGAAAGACCAGTACTTAAGGAAATAAGAGAGGCCTGTAGAGCTTTTCTCTAAGATGAGAATTAAAATGTATGCAGAGTTCAGGGTAGAGAAGAGAGAACAGGAAGACCAAGATTGTCTGACAAAGTGAAGTAATTTGTTATTGCTAAATCCAGTTTGGTTTAGATGTCTTGTTATTTGAAATTGTTGTGTTCTGATTTATACACTAGGTTTTATCGATAGAGTATTCCTTTGGGTATCTTTGAGGAACTGAAGATAATATCTGGGTTAGGGACATTTCCTGCAGTGAAATATGTACAGAGACAATGAAGAATTTGTCGGAACATGCAAAACCTGCATATTATCTGTGCATCAAAGTACAGGGGCTAGTCATAGAAAACAAAAAAAATGGTAACCAAATCACAAAGAAACCTTTTAAGAATTTCACTAAACACACACACACACACACACACACACACGCACACACACACACTCACTCACTCACTCACTCACACACACATACACAAAAGATTTATTACATCATTTATGTGTATACCAAGGGAGAGTTGTTAGGAGAGATTTACATTTTTTATTTTACAAAGTAGAAATAATTGATTGTATGCGGGGGGGGGGGGGGGCACATTAAATAATTCAATCATTTTTACTAAGTAGATTATAACAATAGTCCAGAAGAGAAAATAATCCCACAGGAGAAAAGTCATTAATTGAATTTTCAAAGGAAAAAAAATAAAATAAATTTTCAAAGGATAAATTAAACACAAATTTTCAGTAGTATACTTCTAGCAATCTGCTTTGCTTTTTATTTCTCTTTTAGACTTTTAAAAGGTAAAGACTTTCTTTCTGTATTTCTCTTTACTGTGAGAACTAATAGGTAGACCAATATGTATGAATTTTAGAGAAGACATGCTGGGCAAAGTGGTCTTAGTCCACTGAATTTCTGTGTTTCTCCAGGAGGGATAAGAATATCCACCTACCTGGCCCCTGGAAGTGATTTCAGGATTGCTCAGCATAGGTATTAAAGATTATTTATTTCTGGTGCTTGCCTACTAGAGATCAGTAGAGGAAATGGAAAAATAAATCATAGGCATCATCATCTCAGCTTTATTCTGATCTGTGAAAACCAATGCAGGGACCATGCTCAAGGAAGTGAGAATAGCACATGGAAAGTGGCTATCTGTCCATTTCAGTGGATTAAGAACAAGAACTTCAGCAAGCCAGGAACTATCCTGGAAATGGTTTGTTAGAAGTATGTAATTTGATTTAATGGGAGAATGTCACACTTAATAACTTGTCTTAAGTTTTAAAAAGGGTCTTGGGCCTTTTAAGAGGATTGAGACTGTCATATACATATATGTAACAACAATTAAATCTAAAATACAGACCATGGATTTGAAATAGCAATAAAAGGTTTATGAGAGAATTTGGAGAAGGGATATGAAGGGGAAATGATGAAATTATAATCTCAAAACAAAAACAATAAATAATTTTTAAAAGCAGAAGGAACTCTTAAACACACACACACACACACACACACACACACACACACACACACACCAAAAAACTAACAAACAATAATCAAAAATCAAAAATTGAAAAAAAAACTATGGAACTTTGGAAGTTAAAATAAGTGAGCTTTGCCATGAGCTTGTAGGGGTTAATGGTAGAATGTTTTGGTTTGAATAAGAAATATGTAGAAATCAATCGAGATTTAATTTGGGATTCTAGAAAGTGAAAGCACAATAATTACCCATCATGTTTATCAGCAGGATAACACTGGCATGTGTATTGTAGACTATTTTAAAGGTACAGCTATTAGGAGACTGCATTAACTATTTGCTAAAATGCAGAAAGAAGAAGTCATAATTGCCCCTTGTTTTTATAGTTTTTCATTTTTGTTGGATAGTAAATCTTCAATTAACTTGGTGAGTTTTAAAGCAATACAGTGAAAGGGACTGAGAGCTTCTCAACAACTGAGAACACTCTGCATGTGTAGAGGACTGGAACTCAGTCCTCAGCATGGAAGTTAGGCATCGTGCAACCACCTGTAACTCCAACTCCAGAGGATCTAAGCTCCTGTACAGGTACCCTCACACAGGGGCACATACATACACAAAGACACATATTTATGCATGTACGTAAATAATACAATGAATCCTTTTTTTTTTTAATTTTAGTTTTTTCAAGACAGGGTTTCTCTGTGTAGCTTTACGCCTTTCCTAGAACTCTCTTTGGAGACTAGGCTGACCTCAAACTCACAGAGATCCGCCTGCCTCTGCCTACCGAGTGCTGGGATTAAAGGCGTGCGCCACCACTGCCCGGCCGAATCTTTTTAAATAAAGATTGTTTAAGACAATATAGTAGAATTGTCCAGAACAAGTGCCTCAGATTTGTAATTCCAGCATCAAGGAGGTGAATTCAAGTTTATGAAATCAAGACTAGTCTTGTGAAAAGATTTAAGTTCAAGGCACTGCTGATATATTTAAGGAAATATAAGATCAGCGAAGGGCTTCAAGAAGTAGAAAAGGGTATTGAGAACTATATTAGAACCAAGTTTTTTTTTTGAGAACTTCATGTAAAATTATTTTTCCAGTGAAGTAGAAATATAATTCTTCTTGACAAAAATTAAATTTAATAGATTACTATTTTTTGAGATTATAATATATTTGCATCATTCCTCTTTCCCTTTCCTCCCTCTAAATAGTCCCACATACCCCTTTCCACTCTCCTTCAAAATTCATGGCTTCTTTTTCCACAATTGTTCTTATGTTCACATGTATATGAATATACATAAATACTCCCAAATATAACCTGTTTGGTCCATATAATGTTATTGTATGTATATTTTCATGGCATACCATTTGGCATTGAATGTCCAGTTTGTGTGCTCTTCCCTGGAAGATCACCTCTCCTGCTCTCAGGCACCCTCACACAGGGGCACACACACACACAAAGACACATATTTATGCACATACATAAATGATACAATGAATCTTTTTTTTTAATTTTGGTTTTTTCGAAACAGGGTTTCTCTGTGTAGCTTTGCGCCTTTCCTAGAACTCGCTTTGGAGACCAGGCTGGCCTCGAACTCACAGAGATCTGTCTGCCTCTGACTACCAAGTGCTGGGATTAAAGTCTGTAGTTCTTTGTGTGAGACTGAGACTGTGTGGCTTCTGCTCTGTCCAGTTTACATGTTCTTTGGTGTCATCCTTGTTCAGCTCATGTTTGGGCAGTCATGTTGGTGAGATACGGATGTAACTTCTGACTTTAATAGGAAAAAACAATCTCACAGAAAATCGCTTGACCCTCTGGCTCTTAAAATGTTCCTGCTCCCTTTTCGACAATGTATCCTGAGCCTTAGGTTTGGGATATTCTGTAAATGTAACTATTGGGACTGAGCTCCAGAACTCTCCATCTTTATTGGTTGTGGTTTGCCCTAGTGGTATTCATTTATTGCAAAGAGACATTTCCTTGATGAGGGATGAAGACTACACTTATCTCTGGATATAAGGACAAATGTTTAGATTGTTGTTAGGGATTGTACTAGTTTAAAAAGTTAGCAGTTTTAGGTTCTGCTCTAATAACCATGACTTTGCTGTCACTGAATACTTAGCTAAATCTCCAGTACCAGTCATGGTTTCTTTCTGGTTGAATTGGATGTAAGTCTAGTTAGAGAGCCAGTGATTATGGACAAAGTATGAATACCATTATTGTACCCTTAGTATTATTGTACCATGCTGATCATTGTCGTGGTTCATAGATGTAATAGCTGGGTAGGACTGTTGGTTGCCTCCATCCTTTGAATGCTCACATGATGCTTTTCTGATACCGTGAAAGGTAGACTTCAGAGAGAATGCATTCAGGTGAAGTTTGGCTGAGGGTTTTCTGGGCCCTGTTTCTGAAGTACATGGTGTTTTCAGCAATAAGAAATTATCTTCCATCTCTGGGGTGAGATTTAATAAAAGGCAACAGTAATAGGCTTTAAATTTGAGGATTCTTTTGGACAACTCTGGCCTACAACCCAAAAGATGGTTTCTCATGTTTGCTATTGGGGTTTCATTAGGTAGTCTTTGACTCTTGGAGGAAGTACCATCAATCTAGATGAGAAAAGAATATATGTGAGTGTGTGTGTGTGTGTGTGTGTGTGTGTGTGTGTGTGTGTGTATACCACAAATTATATGTAATATAGGAGCTGTAATACTACAGATTTTTATTTCTGGGTGATGTCTGCCTAGCCTACAGAACTGTCTGTTAACTAAGACTTAACATTGCCTTTCTTTGTCTAGTTATCAGAAGACATATCTGATGACAACATTGTACATGGTAGTGACAGAAATCATTATCACAGGAATAGAAATCATAGGAAATTGACCAACTTCTTCATCTAACCTTCTTATCATGTCAGGACAAGCTCAGACCCAATCACATACATATTACCTATATTTAAAGAGAGATTGTTGTAGTTCTTATTCAACTTTGTAAATCAGAAAACACTGAGGTCATGGTAGGCAGCTTCATTTTCATGGTAATTTGGTGACCCATTGTTACATAGACAGTTTCAACTAATGATCAATAGCAGGCCAAAAGCTGTCTTTCATAGAAACAATATCTCCAAGTAATGGTAGAGTCCCTGCTTCAAAATTTTAAGGATTCTACTGTCATTCACCTATGAAGGGACTACAGATTCTCCCATAAATATTATTATCTGACACTGATGCCCTAAGTAACATTGGGCCTGTTGGATCACATGACCCACTTTGCAGAGTAGTCTGAAACTTTTGAAGAACTTTATGTTCCAGGACCCACTAAAGAATAATAGCTTTCCAAGTCATTTGGCGTGTGGGTGACAATAACACACTCAAGTGAAGAACTTACTACCTTCAAAATTCAAACGCCCCTACTCAATCATGTGTTTCTTTATTGGTGGGAAAGGAACCAGTTGCAGCAACTTTTTCTTCACCTGAGAAGGAATATCTCTACATGTCCCTTAGCACTGAACTCACAGAAATTTTTCCCACCAGACCTTCTTAGATTTTGAGAGAATTTATTTCTCATCTTCTAATGCACATATATTTTATCAACAAGTACAAAGTGGTGGTTGCTTTATCCTGCCCGATTGGTCCAATGAGCATTATAATATTGACAATAACTGATCAGTATGGTACCTGGTGGGAGAAATCAGTGATCAATTTCCTTGCAAATTCACTTAAGACACGGGTCTGTAGAATTAATATACTTATGAGATAACAGTCAAAGTACATTGATGGCCATGCTAGCTGAAAGCAAATTTCTCTTCATGGCCTTCATGAATAAGTACAGAGGAAACATTTTCAAGATCAACAGCTGCACACCAGGTACCAAGGGATGTGTTAGTCTACCCAAGTAAAGAAACCACATCTGGTATAGCAGCTACAATTCGAGTCACTACTTGATTAAACTTGTGGTAATCAGCCTTCATTCTTTTTAATCCATTCATCTGTAGACCCAAAGAGAGGAGTTAAATGGAGTTGTGGTGGGTACCATCACCACTGCACTGTTCAATTCCTTATGGCGGCACTAATTTCTTTAATGACTTTGTGGATGTAATATTGGTTACAGCTAATTATTTTTCCGAGCAGAGTTGTATCTGATGGAATCTATTTATCCTTTCCAATTATAATAGCCTTAATCTATAGGTCAGGAAACAAATATGCAGATTCTGTCGACTTGTTAATATACCTGTCCTTTTATTTATTTTGGAACTGATGAAGTAACCACAGAATGAGTTCAGAGATCCACTGGACTCAGTATGAGTCAGACTTTGGCTAAAATACCATTAATCTTTTCACCTCCATGAACACCTACTTTAACGGAAGGGCAGCAATGCCATTTGAGGTCTCTTGAAATCAATGCCAGTTCAAATCCACTATCTAGCAGGCCATGAAAGATCTAATTAGTTTTTTTTTTTTTTTCAGTAACATCTGGTCATTTTACAAAAAAAAAAAAAGCCTTAGGTCCCCTTGGGAAGAGATTAGATTAACAGTAAAGTTTTTATGTTGTACAAGGTACTTCCTAAAGGCAAATGACCTCCCCTTCACTTTAGAAATTCTGAACCTGTTTACTAGTTCAAATCTAGAAAGTGGTTAAGGGTTCATGAGTCTCTGTGCTATGATTCAAGGTACCTTTCAATCATTTGTTTTGCAATATTGCTGCTTATAGCAATATAACAAGAAGAACTTAATAGACTTCATATTTGTTTCACATCAGGGTATGTCATGATTAACTAACCTTTGTCAAAGTTCTACACAAATCAGACTAGTATCAAATTTGCTTTACTTTTACTCCTTGTTATGATAACTATATTTGTGTTGCTTTATTGACTCTGTTTTTATTTATCTACTGCTACTGTGGTATTCAATTATGTATGTTGCATCACAGTTTCAAGTTGAGTCTAATTATGTCTAAAGAGAAAGTTGGGTGGACACTGGGGCACCAGGAAGGACTTGCTTTGCAGCTTTGTAAGAGAATAGTATTGCTTGTTCCATTGACAATGCAAAAATAATTGTTTCAGACAACCAGAAAGAAAGCCATGCTTCAAGGATGCCTGTTCCATTGACAATGCAAAAATAATTGTTTCAGACAACTAGAAAGAAAGCTATGCTTCAAGGAGTGAGGTGGGATTCATACAATATAAAATAAATCTATCAAAATCAGAGTTCAATGCCTTCAGCCTCCCGCATATCTCTGTGCCAAGTTATAAGATTCTACATGTATATAAACAACTTCAGCAGATCTATAACAACCAATGGTATTGAAGCAACAATACAAAGTCAGTTAATTTAGAAAAGCCCAGACCTAGACTGATTTATTGCTGAATTCAATTGAACCTTTAAAGAAGAAAGACCACCAAATAAAAAAATAAAGAACACTCAAATATTCCTATAATGTCTGTATTATCTTCATAACAAAATCAGACAATGCCACCATAGGGGAGAAAACAACAACAACAACAACAAAACAACCGAAAATTAATGAATAAAGAAAAAAAAGATCATGAGCCCAAAAATTCACAAAATACTGGCAAATCAAATTTAAGAGTACATTATAAGGAGCATCCATAATTATCAAGTTGGCTTCTTTCAATGATGCAATGGTGGTTCAGCATTTGCAAATCAATATGACCAATAGAATAATCATTTAAGTAGACTCCATCATAAAAATCATACAATCATTGAAATAAATGTAGAAAACCTACTTGACCAACTTGGAAAACCTTTCATGGTAAAACATCAAATAAATTATGAATAAAAAAAAGTACCTTAATACAATAAATATTATATATGAAATAATTATAGATAATGTTATACTCATTGGCAAAATGTAATGTGGTTCCTTTAAATTTAAAAATGAAAAAAGAGAACTTGTTTTATATGTTACAGAGATCCTTAAATAGAGCAATGAGTCAAAATAAACAAATGCAATGTAAATAGGAAAAGAGGAAATTGAATTATGCCTATTTGCTGTTGATATGATACTATGTGCAAGAGACACAGAATACTCTTAGAGAAAACACTTAGAAATGAGAAGTACTTTTAGCAAATTAGCGGGCCACAAAACCAACAGATAGCAAGGACTGCCTTTCCAATAATCCAATTACACACATGCTGAGAAAAAAGTCAGGAAATCAATTGCTTGCAATAGCTTCTAGAATATAAAATAACTGAAACTAAGTCCAACAAAAGCACTGAAACTCCCTTCAATGAAAATTTTAAGATAATGAAGTAAGAAACTGAGAAAATACATTAAAAGATAAAAATACCTATCAAACCCAATTGATACATTCAGTAAAACACCCTCAAATATACTAATGATATCCACAAAGCTAGAAAGCAAATAATACAATTCACAAGAAAGCACAAAAGACACTGAATTGCAAAGTTATACTGAAAAAAACTAAGTCATGCTGAAGATAATATCCTATCTGATTTCAAATTATACTACAGAGCCATTGTAACAAGACAACAAGGTCCCAATAGAAAACCATAAATTTGTATCAATGTACAAGAACTTAAAATTAAACATCTCAGCTATAGCCATCTGAATTTTGAAAAATAAGTTAATAACATTGTAAAAATGTAAAAAATACTCTACATGAAACAACTAATGTTATACTAAATGGGGAAATGTAGTGTGTTTTCTCTAAATTTAGGAAAGAGACAAGAGAACCTGTTTTATATCCTGCATAGAGCCTTAAATGGAGCAATGAGGCAAAATAAACAAATGCAATGTAAATAGAATAAGAGGAAGTGGAATTATCTCTATTTGTAGATAATATAATACTATTTACAAAGACTCAACATATGGATCTTGGAAAACTGGGTATCTACAATTCTAAGCATGAAAATAGTTCCTCATTCTCATCCTAAGCAAAAGTTAATGTAAATTATATAATTCAATTATATATATATATATATATGTATTTCAGAAGACTTATTATAAGATCTGAAACTCTTAAATGATCAGATTTAAAAGGCCTAGCACTTCAGTATATACCCACAGGCAAGAACTTCCTAAAAAATATTGCAATAGCCAGCAACAACAACAAAAACTTGTGCAGAGCACAGGAAACAACTGAGAGAAGAAATAGCCTAGAGGCTGTGAGGAAATATTTGCCAGCTAGACATCTGACAAAGGATAAGTAACTACAAATTACAGAACTTGAAATAAAACAACACATTTTAAATACCTCAAACACAAATCCATATAGTAAATGGACTATTCTACAAGCAGAAGTTCCAGAGAGATGAGGTAAAAACAGCAAATAAATACATTTTAAAAAATCTTCAAAATCTTTAACCATTAGGGAAATGCAGATTAAATTTACATTAAAATTCTCACCCCAGGCCAAATGACTAGCATTAAACAACAACAATAACAAACATTGATAATAGTAATATAGATTAATTCAGCTGTTATGCAAATCAGTAAGAAGGTACTACTATATGGTCCAGCTATGCCAATCCTTGATAACCCAAAGAACTCTAAATAAAGAAATCACAGACAAAGCTGTACCACCTAGTTAATGGTAGAATCTGCTGAATGAGGTTTATCCATTATAGATGAATGTATAAAAAATTGTGTATATATAAATAATGGGTTTTATTCAGTAATAAGGAATAAAATTTTGTCAATTATAGAAAGCAGGCACAAATGGAGATCATCATTCTAATGAAGATAAGTCAGACACAGAAGGATAAATATCTCATTTCTTCTCATTTGTCTGTCCCAGATCTCATCAGGCTATTTAAAATCATATACATCTGATATGAAAATACAAGCAAGTCTTCTAGGGAAAGAAAGGATCTGGCAGAAGTTTCAAGGAGAAGACCAAATTAAATAAGAGGCATACAACGATGTGGTTCATGATATACTTGAATGAATTTCTCCTGAGCCTCATCATGGTGTATACTGAGTGCATGTCAGGAAAATTAGCTTAAATACCATTCTGGATAGTAATAAAGAACTGCTAGGACCTCATTGGTTCAATTAGCCAACATTTTCTTTGTTTGCACAGTCACTGTTCACACTAAGTAAGAAATTAAAACCAAGTATTGACACCAGCCAAAAGTCAACCACTTGAAGGAACTAGACTTGCAAATCAATCCATTTCAAGCACAAATCAACATTTCCGGAAATTGCTAGGTATATTCGATAACATTATTCTCATTAAATAATATTTATTGCTTGGAAAAAAAATAAATGTATATCTACTAATATATGTAAATAAAATTGTTAAAATGTTTCACAAACTTAAAATACTTTACAATATTTTGGTTATGCTACTTTCATGTGGACATGTACATGTGTGTGGTTTTCTGTATGCACCCAAAATCATATTTATGTGCAAGTTTAGTCATGTAAGAGTGTCAGTTGTACTTAAAATATAGAGAAAAATCCAGGATTCACTCCAGACATGGAAGCATGAACATATTTTACCCAGAACTAAAAGTGGCCAACCCTATCAGTATCCAAGACAAATTTCATACAAGGAAACACACAGCCACAGCACTGTTCTAAGAACCAGACAGAGCAAAAGAAACCAAGGAACAAAGCACTCACCCAACAAAGACAAGAGACGATATCAGCACCTATAACTACAATCTTCCTAATTCCAGAAGCCTAGACACCAGTATAAAAAACACAGTCAGTTATAGCCAGAACAATATGTCTCCACTCCAAGTCAGCAATCCTACCACAGCAGGCCCTAAGTATTACATGATAGGTGACACACAAGACAAGACCTTAAAATAGCCTTTATGAATGTGATAGAGGTCTTTAAATAGGAAATGAGTGCTGTGGATATCACTCTGTCTAAATAAAATGCTGATTGTCCAGTAGTCAGACAGGAAGTATAGGCGGGACAAAGAGAGAGGAGAATTCTGGGAAGTGGAAGGCTGAGGCAGAGAGACACTGCCAGCCGCCACCACCACAAGCAGCATGTGAAGATGCCGGTAAGCGATGAGCCACGTGGCAAGGTATAGATTTATAGAAATGGGTTAATTTAAGATATAAGAACAGTTAACAAAAAGCCTGAGCCATTAGGCCAAATAGTTTTAATAATATAAGCATCTGTGTGTTTATTTTATAAGTGGGCTGTCAGAATGTCAGGGCTTGGCGGGACCCAGAGAGAAAACGCTATAGCTACAAATGAGTGAATCCCTTAAAGAAATTTATGAAAACACAGTAAAAGAAAATGAATAAAAGATATCAAGATCTAAAAGTGAAAATAGAATCAATAAAGAAAATCTACACTGAGAGTAATCTGGACATGACAAATTTACGAACTCAAACATGAGACTCAGATACAAGCCTCACCAATAGAAAACAAGACACAGAAGAGAAAAGCTCAGAAACTGAAGACAAAATACCTTGGTCAAATAAAATGTTAAGTCTAAAAAACAACTTGACACAAAACATCCAGGAAATCTGGAAAACTATGAGAAGAACAAATCTAAGAATAGTAGGAATAGAAGGAAAAAAAAGTCCTGGTCCCAAAGGCATAGAAAATATTTTCAACAAAATCATAGTAGAAAATTTCCCTAACCCAAAGAAGGTATAAGAAACACACAGAAGACCAAATAGAGTGCTTGAGAAAAGAAAATCGCAGCACATAATAATCAAAACACTAACCATGCATAACAAAGAAAAACTATTAAAAGCTTCAAGGGAAAAAAGATGAAGGAACAAACAAAGGATGAAATATTAGTATATCTCAGTTCTATTGAGACTCTAAAAACTGGAAGGGCCTGGAAAGCTATTCTCCAGACTCTCAGAGATGACAGAAGTCAGCAGAGATTATTATACCCAGTAATTCTCTCAATCACAATAGATTGAAAAAATAAGACATTCTATGGTAAAACTAAATTTAAACAATATCTGTCTGTAAATCCAGCCTTACAGAAGGAACTAGAAGGAAAATTCCAACCTAAAGGATTTATCCACATCCAAGAAAAACTAGGAGTAAGTAATTCCAGACCAGCAAAAACCAAAGAAGGAACACACACACACACACACACACACACACACACACACAAATAATTGAACAATAATGATGACAAGGGGGCACAGAGAAGGTCAAATCCTATTCATTAAAGAGGAATAGAATCATTATGTGGAGCTGGAATCAAAGGGGGAAGTTCCTTTTAGCAGGTCCTAAGAAAGGTGAGTTAGCTTATAAACATTTTCCTCTACCACCCCCAATTTGTTGATATAATAGCAGAACCATTTTTGGAGGAAGGGACAAGTTCCTCTTTCTCTGTTATTAAGAGATCTAAGGCCTGGCCATTCTGGAGAGAGACCAGGCCCAGAGAAGTAAGCTGTTGTTGTAGGGAGGCCAAAGACGGGCCTATGAACTCTATAGAGAGCTGTAATTTGGCCTCGAAGTCTTGAGCTGTGAGGACAGACTAACTGAAAATGCTGTTGTTGCCACTGCCCCTACTACCCAACTGCTTGTCCCCAGCAATCTGAACACCTTTCAGGAATCAAAGACTAGTTCTCTTAACCTTTCCATACCAATCCTGCCCCTTAGGGAAATGGCAGGCATGGATGGCCCTCCTCCTGTCTATGCTAGTGAACTTGCCCAGGTTGAAAAACTTCTGGATTCCTTCCATTGAACAGACCTGAATACTCAACAATCCCAATTCTACTGCTCCAGAAACTGAAAGCTCATCCTTTAATGTCATTGATGAACCTTCCCCTATCATTGTCCTTGTCCTGTTCTTTCTCTCTCCATCTGCTCTCTCTTCATTCTTTGAATGAAGAAACTGAAGAGCATATCTGAAGATTGAAAGATCTCCCGTGCTCATGGATTGGTCAGATTTACATAGTGAAAATGACCATCCTACCAAAGGCAATCTACAGATTCAATGCAATCCCCATCAAAATTCCAACACAAATGGCAACCTGCAAATGTCAACACACCTATTGACCTCTGCGATGTGATAAAGAATTTAGAAATAGACACTGAAAAAAAAAAAAAAGACACCATCTTCAACAAATTGTGCTGTTGAAACTGGATGGGTGCATGTCAAAGAATTCAAATAGATTCATAATTGCCATTCTACACAAAATTCAAGTGCAAATTTACCAAAGACCTCAACATAAAACAAGACACACCAAACCTGATAGAAGAAAAAGTGGAGAACCCCAATAGTGCAGCCACAAAGATCAACTGTTAATAAACAGTACCTCATGAAACTTAAAAGCTCCTATAAGGCAAAAGACACTGTGAATTTAGACAAGCAGCAACCTACAGAATGGGAAAATATTTTTTTAACCAACTCCACATCCTGTAGAAGACCAGTATCCAACATATATAAATAACTTAAGAAACTATATATCAAAAATAATCTAATTAATAAATAGAGTGAAGACCTAAACAGAGAGTTCTCAGTAGAGGAATCTCAAATGGCTTAAAAACACTACTTAAAGAAATGTTCAACCACCCTTAGCCATGAAGGAAATACAAATAAAAACTACTTTGGCATTACATCTTACGTCTGCCAGAATGAATAACACAAGGGACAGTTTATGATGGTAAGAATGTGGAACTGGGGGAGCACTCCTCTATTGCTGATAGGTGTAGATGAATGGTCTTGTTAAATAAGAAACACAGAGCCAATGCAGAGATGAAAGCCCAAGAGGTCAGGGCTAAAAACCTTACCCTTCACTCCTGCTGTTGTCCTCTTCATCAAGAGACCTACTTCCTGTCTGTTTGTCTTTTTTATAGACTTTCTATTCTGCCTTCTCGTTGGTTGTAAACCCAACCACATGACCTCATCGTCACTGCCTGTCTGTACAGATCTCCAGGTCTTCTATGGTTGATATTGAGATTAAAGGCATGTGTCTCCATGCTGGCTGTATCCTTGAACACACAGAGATCTGCCTAGCTCTGCCTCCCAAGATCTGGGATTAAAGGCGTACACCACCACTGCCCAATTTCTGCTATGGCTTGCTATTGGCTCTGACCCCCAGGCAACTTTATTTATTAACATACACATAAAATCATATTTCAGTACAATTAAAATATCACCATGGATAGGAGTGCAAATTTGTGTAGCCACCATGGAAATCAATATGGCAGTTCATCAGAAAATTGGGAATCCATCTATCTCAAGACCCAGCTATACTATTTCTGGTCATATAACCAAAGAATTCTCCATTCTACCACAAGGATAATTGCTTAAACAAGTTAATTGTTACTGTATTCATAATAGCCAGAAACTGGAAACAGACTGATGTCTCTCAATAAAAGAATTGATAATGAAAATGTGATTCATTTACACAATGGAATATTACTTAGCTGTTAAAAGAATGACATTATGAATTTTCAGGCAAATGAATGGAACTAGAAAATCACGCCAAGTGATGTAAACAAGACCTAGAAATATAAATATGGTATGTATTAAATTATAACTGGATATTAGCCATTAACTAAATGACTAAAAAAAACTACAATCAGTAGATTCAGAGAGGTTAGGTACCAAGGAGTTGTCAAGCAAGGATGCATGGATCTCCCTAGGAGGGGAAATATAGTAGATTTTACTGGTAGGCTGTACATGGATGGAGATGGGAGTGGGGAGATCAGATAGAAGGATAAAAGAGGCAGAGAGAGAGAGTACAAGCAGACACTGTTGGAATTACTAGGCTTTAGAGGACATTATGGAAACCTAGTGCAAGGGGAACTGCCTAGAATATATGAAGGTGATCCTAATGAGGAGTCCTAGTAATGGGGGATATGGAGTTTCAACCATCCATCTCTTGTAGCCTGGTGAGACTTCCAATGGTGGGACTGATTTGCCTTAAATTGGGTTGTCCTTTGGAAACCCCCAAACACCTAGGATGTTACTAAGATGAGTTGCTCACCATGAACTGACATGGAGCGCCCTATTGAGAGGATAGCACCCATACAAGGCAATGAACATAGAGAAATCGAGCTGATGCCTACATGGAGCCTTCACCCATATATTCTAGTCTCCTTGGTGAAGGATACTACTCTACAGGCTACTGAAAAAGAAATTTTGATACCAACACAGCCACAAAACTTTTGACATACAATATGTTCTGCCTGCAAATTATGCTAAGGCAAAGGTGGCACAAAGCTTATGAGAAAAGCTTATGAGAATAAGGTAAGCTGCACAAGAAGGAACTCATACAGGAGACTGCTGGGGTAACCAAGAACCAGAAACTAAATAGCCCAGAGACAAGTTTAAAACCAAACACTACTTGTGAAAAAAGGGATCAATAAGTGACTCTTAATGATATTCTGGTATATTCATACCCATTCATCATTAGGGAGACTTCCTCTGGCAGCAGATGGGAACAAATGCAGAGACCTACAGCCACCATTCTCCAGAAAGTATGAATGGGAAGTCTCTATCAAATCCCTTCCCTCAGAGCTCATGTTATTTTTCAGAGATCATAAGAGCCAGAGAGGATGGTGAATATCAGGAGAAGAAGGTCCTCTGAATCAACCAATAAGGCATATATGTGTTCACAAATACTAAAGCAGCAGTTATAGGGCCTACATGGGTCTGTTCCAGGTCTTCTGTGTATATATTATAGCTTTTAGGATAGTATTCTTATGGGAATCCTGACTGTGAGGACCAGTGGGTCTTTAATTCTTATGCGTGTTCTCGAGATTCTTTTCCTCCTGTTGGGTTTCCCCATGTCCAACTTTAGTGTAATAATTTTCCTTTGTCTTATTATACTTTATTTTGTCAAAAAATAATAATATTTGTTTCACTTTAATTCTCTTACTGTATATTACAGAAATGGAGGTCCTCAAACACAGATTTGTAGGCAGCATATGACAAGATTGAAATCTGTGTATGTAAAACTCTTTCTTTCTCTGTCCCATCCCCCTCTCTTTCTTTCCCTCCCTACTTCTTTCTCTTTATCTCCACAATAATCATTTCATAAAAATAAATCAAGAACCTTGAATCTCATGTGTTTATATTTAAAGTTGCATGTTTTTTTCTGGTACTCTGGAATTCTATCACGATATTCTAGATGCTTTAAAGTTATGTCTAAAATAAAGTAGCATTCAAATGTTTTATGGACTTAGGATAATTTTGCTCTTTGTTTATTGTGTCATATTTCCCTTTATAGGGACATCAGAGAGAAACATCTGGCAAACATATTGCTGTGGCACAAAAATAAGAGAATTACTGGAAAATGCATGCAGTACATGGACAAGTAACAGGGGACTCCAATAGCATTGATGCCTAAGCATCCACAATGAAAAATACAGAAAGAGCATGAATGAACAGTTAGTTTGTCTCAATAATAATCAAAAAGACAATACATACGCCAAAAAACTCCATAGATGCTATAAATTTTATTCCAAATAGGAGAAAGAAGTTTTCAGACTTTGTCAGTGACTTTCTTGAAGTAATACAAACTGCATTTAGTTACTTACAACAGACGTTTTAAATCAAATCACCTAGATTAGTCAGATAAAATAGCCGATATCAAGGAAAGAGAAAATTTGCCCAAAGTCACATACTCAATTATCAGCATAGCTAGACAGCAAAATATGCTGTTTATATTCTAATTTTTAATCATTCATGGAATAAACAGAAGGAGACATTCAAAACTATAGAAAACAGATAATACATACTTATAAGAATGGAGGAGGAACCTGGAAGTGGTGGTGTACACTATTAATCCCAGCACTCAGAACTCAGTGAGTTTGAGGACAGCCTGGTATTCAAAGTGATTTTCAGGACACCCAAGGCTGTTACACAGTTAAATGATGTCTGGAAAAATAGAACAGGAGTTGGTGGGGGGGACGGAGGAAGGGACAGAGACAGAGACAGAGAGGGACAGCGTAAGAGAAAATAAGAGAATCTTCCAAAAACATATATATCTACTATAACTGCACAGAGGACATTACCTACAGTATTGATTTCATATTTTAAAAATATTTGTTGAGGATAAAGAGTACATGATTCACCCCACCACTATGAAATAATTTTAATGGGGGTGATGGACTAATTATTGACCAGGCTGGCCTCAAACTCACAGAGATCCGCCTGCCTCTGCCTCCTGAGTGCTGGGATTAAAGGCGTGCGCCACCACCGCCTGGCTGGATTTTATTTTTTTGATAGCTGGTATTTGGCTCTTGGAGGGATCATCATATGCCCACATGGGAAATTTCAATGAAAAAATATATTTCCACATAACTTAATTTTGAGGTTGGGGGGGAATGGTTAATAGTACTGAAAGAGTGGGAGTTAAAAACACTCCTTGGAAAGTAGACAGGGAGGGAGAGGAGCCATGGCTGAGTAATAAAGGTTCAAATTTCCAAGATGTCTCATTTCTGCTTACCCTGTGGACTTGAGACAAAAGCCTGACACAGCTGTGTCACATATTGAATTTATGTTTAACTTGTTGAGAAATTCTTCACACTGATTTCTCTAGTTTGCAATCCTACAGTGAATTAGGGTTCCTTTTACTCCACACCTCCTCCAGCATTTGTTGGCAGTTGTATTTTTGATACTTACCTTTCTGCGTGACTAAGAAGAAATATCAAACTTGTTTTTATTTTCATTTTCTTAATATTTTCTAGGGACAATGAACATTTTTGAGAAATTACTCGGCTATTTTTTTGTAGATAACTCTATCGTTAGGTCCCAGTCCCATTTTTTGGATGGATTATTTGTGATTTATTATTATTATTATTATTATTATTATTATTATTATTAATGTTGTTTTGTGCCAATGTTTTATATGTTCATTTTTGTGTTGATACCATATTGTTTTTATTACTGTAGCTCAGTAGTATAACAAGATCTGTATTATCCTTCCAGAATTCTCCATTTTGCTCATGATTATTTTGGATATCAGGGTTCTTTTGTGGTTTCATATAAATTTTAGGCTAGATTTTTCTATTTCTATGAAAAATGAAATGGGGACTTTGATTTGTGTTATATTAAATCTGTAAATACTTTTTGTCAAATGGTCATTTTTACAATATTGTTCCTACCAATCCAAAAGTATGGGTTATCTTTCTATCTTCTGGGTTCTTTCTCTACCACTTTCTTCAGAGGTTTAAAGCTTGCATTATAGATGTTCCTCTCTTCATTGATTAGGATTATTCCTGTTTTACTTTCTTTGAAGTTGTTGTGAAGAGGAGTGTGTCCATGATCTCCTTCTCTGTATGTTTATTGTTGTTATATAGAAAAGCTATTGGTTTATGGAACTTGAATCTGTATTCTGCCACATTGCAGAATTTGTTCATCATCTCTAGAACTTTCCTGGTAGAGTTTTTCAGATCTCTAGTGTATAGTATCATATTTTCTGCAGATGGAGATAATCTTACTTCTTTCCCTTTAATTTCCTTCCCTTGCCTTTATTGCTTCAGCTGGTGCTTCAAACACAATATTGAAAGGAGTGGGGATAATGCATGCCCTTGTCACAACAATGCCTTCAGTGAGATTATTTCAAATTTTCTCTATTGAAGATGATGTTTTCTGTGGGTCCCTAATATACAACTTTTATTAAACTGAGGTAAATTCTTGCTTTTTTAAAATAAAATATATAGCAGTATACATTTTCTAATACTACTATCATGAAGTCATGTTGGATTTTATCTGAAGGTTTTTCTGCATCTATTGAGATAATCACACAATTTTTGCCTTTCAACCCATTTATTAAATATATTGACTTATTTATGTTGAACCATCTCTATTATTTACAGATAAATACAACTTCATAATAATGGAATACGTTTTAGGTAGTCTATATCATAATTGCAAATAATTTATTGAGCACTTTTGAGTCTATTTTCATCAGGAATCTTAGGCTATAGGTTTTGTTTGTTTTTTATTGGCAATAGATCATCTTTACATGTCTGCTAGGATTCTAGAGTGAATCCACTTGACCCTGGACACTTTTTAGTTGGTAGGCTTTTTATTATTGTATTAATCTTCTCATTTGTTGTAAATCTGTTTAGGTTTGATTTCTTGCTTGGATTGTGGTGGATTAGCTGAGTCCAGAAAACTTATCCCTTTCTTTCAGGTTGTCTAGAGACTAAACACCTCATTACTGAATGAATAGTTCAAAAGAAGACATCAAGAAAGAAATTAAAAATTTCTTGGACACAAAAATATAGTATAATTTATGTATTTACTAGAAATTTGTTTACTGTCAATTTTATGTTTTTATTTCATTGTGGTCAGATAGCACACAAGGAGTTATTTTGATCTTCTTTCATTGATAAAGATTAGTTTTAAGTTTCAGGATGTTCTCTATTTTACAAAAGCTTGCATATGATGCTGAGTAGAGTGTGTATTAGTGTTTGGTTTTAGTATTTCTATAGATAACTTTAAATTCATTCGGTATATGATGTGAATTAATGGAGACCATTGATAATAAATTTGTTATTGAAATGTGTTTATGATCTCAGTGGAGTTCACGTTTTAATAATTATGACTTCCTGTCCCTTTCTTGTCTCCTTGCTATGGTCTTTCAGTATTAAATAGTGTTTCCTGTATTTTATTTAGGTTTATTTGCTTGGTTAAAATTTTTTGAGTCAGTTTATGCTGTGGACAGGTTTTCTTTCTCCTTAATTATGATAGATAGTTTTGCTGGGTTTTTTAGTATATGGGGGCTATAGTCATAGTCTTTAAGGGCTTTGGAATGTATTTTTCCAGGCTCTTCTGTCTTTCAAATTTCAGTTAAAATATATGATTTTATTCTGATGGATTTTCCTCTAAATGTGACTTGTATTCTTTTCTTGCATCTTTCAATATACTGTGTTATGTATAATTAGTGTTTTAATTGTGATATACTGTCAGATTTTCTTTTATAATCTTGTCTATTCATATTCTGTATGTTCCATGTATCTTCATGGGTATGTCTTCCCTTAGTTGGGGTAAGTTTCTTCTATAATTTTGTTGAAGATCTTGTCTAGGCCTTTGACTTGGAAATCTTCTCCCTTGACTCTCCCTGTAATCTAAAGGATTTTGTGTGTGTGTGTGTGTGTTGTGTGTGTGTGTGTGTGTGTGTGTGTGTGTGTGTGTGTCACAGTTTCCCACATTCCTTCTTTGTTCCTTTCCTGTGTTTTAACTTTTTCACATTCCTGAATTATTTGGTCTAGACCTTTCACTTTTCCCTCAAGTCCTGATATTCTGTCTTCTGTTTTATTCTTTCTACTTGAAAGGCATTCCTCAGACATTTTTACTTGAGTGATTAAATTTTTCAATTTCATCCTCACTTCAGCTCAAGTCTCCTTCAATATTTCTTTCCCCTGATTGAATTCAGTCCCACACCTATTTTTCCTTATCCTTTAAATCAGCCTTATGTTTGGGTTTCTTGCCCATTACTCAGAAGTTTTTTCTCATTAAGTTCTTTCTCTTCAGTTTCATTGAATTGTTTGTGTGTGTTTGTGTGTGTGTGTGTGTGTGTGTGTGTGTGTGTGTGTGTGTGTGTGTGTGTGTCTGGGGGAGGAGAGTTCTTTACATTTATTTCTTTTCTGAAATTTATGACTGTTGTTTTAAATTTTATGTCCTGGGGTTATGTAGGTGCTTTTCATTGGCAAACATTGCAACAGCAGTGGTCAGTTTTGGTGAGAAAATGATGCTTTGATCTCTTTGCTGTTTATATTTTTGCTGTGACCTCTTGGCATGTGGACTTCTTCGGTGAGTTCTAACTCTGATATAGACAGAGCAGTTTGGGGCTAAAAAGAAGATCTGAAGGCAGCTTAGGCTCAGAGGCTGTGAATGGTTTTGGTAGAGTAAGTCAAGTGGACAAAGAGGATTGGACTGTTTTACAGGATATGTTTCTTGGTGCAAAACTGCCATGTGGGGTTTCTTTGGCTGGATGGAAAGCTTGAACATGGCCATAGAAGGGTCTATTGTTTGGCAGATAGGTAGGGAGGGTCATGACCAAAGGCTAGAGATTATTTGTGGCACAGGCAAGAGAGGTCAGCCTAGCTTGGGAGACTGGATATGGGACCATGGCTAGATCCCATGGGTATGGGAGGTATGTATGGGTGGGGAGGGAGTCACTGAGATAAACAATAAAAAAGGAAGTGGGAGTTCTAATTGGATAGAGAAGATGGATCAAGATTTGGTATGGGTGGGATGACTTCGCCAAGGCACTGAGTGTGGTACCAAGGCTAAATCTGGCTGGTTGGGCAGAAGGTTTTGATGAGGAGTTCAAAAAGACTCGCTGTGCTAGACCAGGAAAAAGGAGGTGGGAGGGCTGGTTGGGAAGAGATGTTTGATACAGTTTGGAAAGGGTGTGTAGATCTTTCTTTCTTTCTTTCTTTCTTTCTTTCTTTCTTTCTTTCTTTCTTTCTTTCTTTCTTTCTTTCTTTCTTTCTTTTTTAAACATAACTTACTGAGTCCAATACGGGTATATTTGGGGGCTTTCCCCTGAGGCCTGGGAAATCTAACTGTGACTACATCACTAAAGAAAAGTGACTTTCCCTCATGACTCTCCCTCTTCCACCCATCACCAACTTCTATTAGCTCTTCAGTTAGTGGTCAGGATTGATTTAAGAATTGTTACTCTGTTAATATCAAAGCTACTGTAACTATAGAAATTAAGCTTTATTGATGAATTGTGTTCCCTTTTTCTACAGTGGCATTAGAACATTTTTCCTTCTTTCCTATATTGCAATATAGTTACAGCAGCTTTGATATTAACTTCTGTTTCCCCATGGGTAACAGGTAGTCAGCAGGAGGCTACTGATCACGTCACTTTCCTATGCAAACTCCAAGACACTGTCTAAGGGAGATGAAATTCATAGATTCCATGTAAAGTAGTATCAAAGCCGCTATCCATCTGAAAAAACAAGCCAATTAAAAGTTAAATAGAAACAGTCCATTCCTATCCAGATTCTCTTAATCTCCAAGGAAGTAAACCTTCAAGGTGTCTACTTTGCTCTCATGAAAACTTGCAGAGAAACGTTTTACAGAAGGTAGTGCAGTTTTCTGTTTGTTCATTCGCCCCACTAGAATAGTATGATGACAGTGAAAATACTTCTCTTCTTATCTCTGTATGTTCAGATCCTTCACACAAAACTAGATGGTCAGCAAATACTTAGTAAATGAATAGATTAGTGAGTCCGCTAGTACAGGCTCCCAAAAACGCTCCCTAGGAACTATTGTTTAGAATTATTTTTGAAAATTGTTCTAGCATCACAAGAAATAAAACAAATAAAGGATTCCCTGTATCTACCACTCACCTTTGTTATTTTTTTATGATATGTTGCATCCTTTAGGCAAAGAAGTGATTGGTTAGAACACAATTAACCTGACCCACTTGGATTTCATTAGTTTTTGCATGCACTGTCCTTCTTTTCCTGGTTCATTCTTCTGCTTCTGTATCTTTTCAAGTAGATCTATTAAGTTTTATCAGCTGTGTAGATTTTAGTACTCAAGCAATAACTCAACCCTCCTCCCACAGGATCTCCTTTTTGGCATCAATCTGAGGTTGAACACTTCTCCTCTATTCTGACCCTTAGAAACTATCATTCGGTCCCTCTACCTCTGTGATTTTATTATTTAGAAAATTTTATGTAAATGTAACCATGCATCATGTAGATTTTTAATATTAGCAATTTTTTGCTGAATACAAGGATCTTAAAATACGCTACATTTGGGATGGAAATTGTGTGTGTGTGTTTGTGTGTGTATGTGTGCGCATGTGTGCGTGTGTTCACTTTGCTCATTTTTCTTATCGACAAATACTCTGTTAGATATACTACAGTGTTCTCAGACAGACTTCTGAAACCATTTAATTAAAAGATTCTCTACACTAGTCCTGGTTGTGTATGCTTGTTGTGCCAACTACATGAGTGGTTGGGACAGGCGGATCACAAGTTTAAGGCAAGTATGAATAACTTAAGATCTCTCCAATAAAAAGGTAAAAGAAGAGTTCAAGTTCTCTATAACACTGACCCCAATTACTACACTAGACAGGGAATGGCTAACTACCTGCCTTGACCTTCTAGCATTCTCAATCTCAGCATCTTTGGCAGTTCCACGCCAGTAGGGAGAGAACATCTTCAGCATCATGGTCGGAGTTTTAGAAGGTTCTGAGTCAGTAATTCTGCTAAATCTTCAACCTTTCCTCTATTTCTATTGAGCACTTGACTCCAGGTGGTTATGGCAACACGTTTTCAGATGAGATGAAGGTGAAATTAATTTTTTTTTTCTGAACCACAAATAACTTCATAGTGAGTCTAAGAGCTTGTTCTTTGGGGAAAGATGTTTTTAAAGGAAGATTGGTGATATTTGATACAGCTGTTACAAGAAATGGATTTAACAAATCAATATACACTACAATTTTAAAGATGATTTAGGGTGGAGAAAGATATGGTTTTGGCATATGTGAGAAATACATTGACAGTTTTCCTTACTCTCTAAATGATAGGGCTGGCAATATATTTTTTTTAATATAGTGATGATTCAAGCAGATTCTCTTCAATTTTTAACAGAGAATAAATCATGCATTTTTTTTTGTAATTTTATTTTGGAGCATCCTGAGTTCAGAGTGACGGATGGGGGAAAATAATGAGTGCCTGACTTGGTGAAAGCAAAAGAACTGCTTGCTCTGTTGGGAGGAGAAAAGGAGAGGCATCCCAGCCATTCACTGTGTGGTGGGGGTGTGAAGCCTGTCCAGAGATGGTAACTGGAAGTTAACGTTTCATTTTCCTGAAACGGCTCCATTTTGTTCTTTGTTATTGAACTCAGATGCCTGTATGAGCTGACATCGCAGTGGAGGAAGGAGGCAGCGACAGTGCAGAGCTAGGAAGCCGAAGAATTTTCTTTCTTATTATTATAGCTTCTTTCAAGAGTTGTTTCTTTTTTTTTTCCTGGGATTGTCAACTCCTTTCATGATCCTCTTGCTGCTCAACAAGGGGAAGAATCACCATCTTGCAGTCTCCTTCATGGAAACAATTCTCTTATGTAGAAAACTCCAAAAGGAATTCTAGGTCATGCTTGTAAGTGAACAGTCTTGGCCTGTTCTCAATTTCCCTGAGTCCCAGACACAGCTGGCAATTGTTAAGGAGTCTTTCTATTAGTTTCTTTCTGTTTTTACTATTTTGGTTTCCATTCTATGAGTCATTTTTTGCTTCAGGGAAAAGTGAAGGAGGAAGGGAATAATAGCAGAGTGCAGGAAATAGAACAGTGTTTGGTCTCTGTTGGATCTTCCAGTCACTTTGTACATTGGGACCAGTCTGTGTTTCCTAACAGCAAAGAGTTTTTAAAATTAGAAAAAAATGAAAACATCCCTGTGATGATACCTGGACTTAACTAGAAGTAGCCCTAGGATACTAGGACTTTACTGACACTGACTTCTAGATCTTTAAAGAAGAATTTTTTAGATCACAGTTTTAAGTCACAGAAGCTTGCTATGTTTTCTGCACACCTGTGAAATAGTGTCCATGCAATGATAGAGTAAACAGAAACAAAGCCAAGGGAGTTTGAAAACCTTAGTATATGCTGTGAATGAAAACTTGTAGAAACAACTGACAGTTGAAGACAGACAAGCCTGATTGCCTTTGTTTGCTTCCTTATGATTCTTGGAGAATTCTAGTTTGATCCAGAACACTATTATGTCACCTTTTCTGTAAGGCTGTTGTAGAGATAGAATGTGTATGGGACATAGTTGAGAGAAACTCAGCCAAATATAATTTATGATTATGCATGTTGAAATATAGCATAGACTAAAATTTTTTTCTACCCAATTTCCTTCCATTTACCAAAAAAAAAAATCAAACTTAAGGATATGTATTTACCAAGACAGAAAGCTAGAATTAGACATCTGATTCCCAAGCTAGTATATGTAGAAGACATTTTTGCTTATAACATTTGTCTGTATCCTTGTAAATATTTATAGAACCTGAATCCACAGTATTTATGACAAATAGTTTTAAATAAATTTGGAACAAATCTGGTATTACAAAAACCACAAATGCAGGTGAAGGATCAGCAAGTCATACTACCTAGGATAAAAATAAAGCATATTCTGTTAGACACAAACTAAACGTTATTCAGTTATGAGGATGCAATCTGAGTTCACTTATTTTTATCATGCCTAGCCTGAATCTGACTTGCTGCTCCATAGATGTTCTATTCAGACTGTTACATAACATCCCCACCTTCCACTGTTATTCAATAGATGACACTAAAACTCCTTCAAACACTGTTAACCTTACAAGGAAGTTCAGTTCAGTGGGATTTGGGGCAATGATTAAAGCTCAATTTAATGTATACATGTTGGTAGAAAGACAAGATGTGGGAGAGGATGGAAAGACGATTAGTCAACTTCCTATGTATCTTCCTAAAACTGCCCCAGAATGATGAGTCTGACTGTTTCCATTGGGTGATGGAGGACTTTGTTCTCTTGAGTGAGAGAGCAGAAGAACAAAGGTGAGCACAAAGTATGCATAGGTTGAAAAAAACAAATACTCATCCTTAAGGATTGTAAGTTTGATTGACTTTTGAAGCAACACCAATGACAGGATACATAAACAAGCTCCTGTACCCTCTATTTTTTTTTCTTTAGAAATCTAGTTACCTTTAATCAAGTTAAACATATACCTAATGATATGATACAGCCATGTCCCTTCCAGGTGTTCTCCAAAAGAAATAGAAATACTTACACATCAGAAGCAAAGTTTTACTCATATAGTTACAAAATGAAAACTGCCCCAGATTTCTTTCAAAAATGAATGGATAAACGGTCATTTGATTTTGAACTCAGCAATAGGGATGGCATCACTTGGTTTCCACATGATTCTGGAGGAAAGATAGCTGCATTATGGTGAATAAAGAAAGTGAGACAGAAGAAAACACGCTGTATGATCCCACTCATGAGAGACATCTGGAGTGACTGAATGAATATTAGTGGCTTTCAAGCACTAGGGTGAGAGATTAAGAAAGGGAACTGGCTGTACAGAAGATTGGTGTGGGCAGGGGTGTCTATATCATAAAGACATTAGCATACTCTACATGTTTTTAAAGAAACTGAAATGTATACTTAAAGCGAGTCAAGTTTGGTGTGTAAACTTCACCTTAACAAAGCTGACTATATCAAGACGAACATACTCTAAAGAGAACCTGACAAAAATGTCCTATGATAGAATCTCAGCATTTGCACTTTAGATGAGGTTTCCGTGGAGCTCTGTCAGATTCCTTCAGTTTACTCCGCGGTTTCAGCAATTATCTGCATTGAAAAGCTATTTAATCAATTGCTTCTTATGAAAATGGTTGTTGGGGCTAGAGAGACAACTCAGTGGTTAAGAACACTTGTTACTCTTACATAGGCCCTAGATCTGGTTCCCATCACCCACATCAGGCAGAGAAACTCTAATTCTAGTTCTAAGGGATCTGGCACCCTCTTCTGGCTTCCACGGGCACCTGTGCACACATTATGCACTTGCATGAACTCAGGCACACACAAACACACAGACACACACACACACACACACACACACACACACACTGAATCTTTTCTCTTTTTTTTTTTTTTTTTT